>JARPMR010000005.1:4696839-4873546 GCA_029955525.1 Oeneis ivallda
AAAAATGATAATCCTACTTCCTACTCATCATCATCAACCCATCAATGGCTCACTACTGAGCTCAGGTCTCCTCTCAGAGAAAGGTTTTAGGCCATAGTCCACCCCGCTGGCTCAATGTGAATTGGTGAACTTCACACACCTTCGAGAACATTATTAAGACCTCTCAGGTGTGCAGGTTTCCTCATGATGTTTTTTTGACGATGAATTGTGTAAAAGCACTTTAATCTGAAAAGTAAAAGGTTCTGAAAAGGAGTACTAAAGCGTACCCGGGATCAAACCTGCGACCCCCCGAATAGGAGACCACAGTCCTAACCACTAGGCTATCACTACTTTTATATCACTTCCTACTATCCTACTAATATCCTATCCTTTCCTACTTCCTATCCTACTAATATAAATGTGAAAGTTTGTGAAGATGGATGGATGTTTTTTACTCCTTCACACCACAACAAATGAACCCATTTGGCTGAATGGAGATAGCTTATATCCAGGAATAACACATAGGCCACATTTTATACCAAAAAGTTAAAAGTTCCCATAGAAATCAAAAATCTTTATCAATGCAGATGAAGACACAGGCATCATCTAGTATAATAAAAAAACAGCCTCAAGAGCAAAGATTGGAATAGGTACTTGGTGTAATTTGGGGTGAACAATCATTATTCACCCCAAAATACATTAACAAACATTATGTCAAACATCATTAGCATAACTTCAACTGCAGGATTGCGTTATTATGATTACACATTTATTCAGATTCTATTCTGTTTAAGGTGGAAGACATGGTTCTGCCCGCGAAATTCAAATTTAATTTGGTTTTTCGCAATTTGTAAACTAATACGACAAAGTAGGCTTATAGCATTCTAATTGCGACAATGGCAGTATCATCTTCACAGGTTTATATAAAAGTCTTTACTTGAAAGTGTCTAGTTTAAGAATTTAATCAAAATATCGACTAATTTGTGAGTAACTCATGTCCAACTCAGTATTTTGATTAATTTCTTAAACTGGTCACTTTCAAGTAAACATTTTTATGTAAACCTGTGAAGATGATAATTCCACTGGCGCAATTAGAAGGCCATAAGCCTACTTTGTCGTATTAGTTTACAAATTGCGAAACACCAAAAAATAAATTTCAATTTCGCGGGCAGACCCTTGTCTTCCACCTTAAGTTGGCTACTCTAGAGCTTTACTGTGCAATTATTATTATTTTTTTTAATAAAACTTTAGCATTTGACTGCAATCACACCTTATGATAAGTGAGCATGCAGCCTAAGATCTAGCACATCTAGAAATTGCCTATTCACTTTTGATTTGAAAATACCCAATTTTAAAATATAGGTTTCCTCAGTCAATGCATACCTGAAAAACATTACCCTCCTTCTGGTGCAGTCTGGTACAGTTTTTGCAATTCACGAAGGTGAGTAAGCTTTACTTGTGGTTACTTCGTGTACATGCACATTGCATAAGTGTGCGTGCCTGTCAAAGCCTAGGTGGGAGCGGGCAGGCGCGAGCATTGCGCTCGCTCACACTTATACAGATACGACACACACACAACCATAAGTCAGTCGCCCTCTTGAATTGCTCACACTTATACAGATACGACACACACACACAACCATAAGTCAGTCGCCCTCTTGAATTGCAAGTACTATAAAATGCTATAATAATATTGTCAGGCCATCTGTGTGGAACTGAGGCAGGTCAGCTGGTCTGTAATGATTTTATGTCAAATTATCTTTAGATTATGACATCCTTCAAAAGTGAAGGAAAGGAGTTTTCCATAATGGTCTCAAAAATATGTGAAGCAGTGAGCAACTGCTGAGTTTCTTGCAGGCTCTTCTCAGCAGAATCAGAGTTCCGAACCGGTGGTAGATTCCTGATTTTTCATAAGAGCCACAAGTTGGCCTACATGAAATAAATGATTTTGAATTTATTTGAATTTTGAAGTCTACCAATTCACATTGGGCCAGCCTCTCTGAGAGGAGACCCGCGCTCAGTAGTGAGCCGTTGACAGGTTGCTAACGATGATGATGATGATCTAGATTTGGTGCTGGTTCGGAGTACGGGCGTGATATGCGCGAGGAGGCGCGTAGGAAGAAGTTTGGCATCATCTCGCGCAAGTATAAGCCTGAGGACCAACCCTGGATCCTCAAAGTTGGAGGCAAGACCGGCAAGAAGTTAGTACATGTTCTTATATGTTTTTGAAGTGAAAACTTCTTTAGGTGGGTTGAGCACTTTTTTGGGTGAGCAAAAACATTCGCGTCATCGTCACTGTCACCATCGTCACCTGTTGATATGAGATTTCAGTAAGCGTTCAACATTTTAGAGATTCTCAAGCAACCTTGTACAGCGCGGTCGGCCAGCAGCCGCCTTCCATATCGATTTATGTATGATGTCGCAGGTTCTAATCTCACTCACGAAACGTGACAGTGCGGTTTTTTTAAATAATAGTAAGTATAGTAGTAAGCTCAATACAATGCTCAACGATCTCAGCAGGGTTTCTCAACAGGTGGGCCTGAAAATGAACATGAGCAAGACGAAAATCATGTCCAATGCTCATGCACCGCTCCACCCAGTAATTGTTGAGAACTCTGCACTCGAAATTGTCGACGACTATATTTACCTGGGACACACCGTCCAGCTAGGTAGGTCCAATTTCGAGAAAGAGATCAACCGCCGAATCCAACTCGGCTGGGCAGCGTTCGGGAAGCTCCGAGATGTCTTTTCGTCCAAAATTCCTCAATGCCTGAAGACTAAAGTCTTCGAACAGTGCGTGTTGCCAGTGATGACTTACGGATCCGAGACATGGTCGCTAACTAAGGGCCTCATAAGTAGGCTCAGGACCGCTCAGCGTGCGATGGAAAGAGCTATGCTCGGAGTATCCCTGCGGGATCGAATCAGAAATGAGGAGATCCGTAGGAGAACCAGAGTCACCGACATAGCTCAGCGAGTCGCGATACTGAAGTGGAAATGGGCGGGGCACATAGTTCGAAGAGCTGGTGGTCGTTGGGGTCCCAAGGTGCTGGAGTGGCGACCCCGCACCGGGAAGCGCAGTGTTGGCAGACCCCCCACCAGGTGGACCGACGACATCAAGCGAGTCGCAGGGAGCCGCTGGATTCAGGCGGCGCAAGATCGAGGCCTGTGGAAGTCCATGCAAGAGACCTTTGTCCAGCAGTGGACGTCTATCGGTTGATAAAGAAGAAGAAGAAGAAGATAGTAGTAAGTATAATTAACACGACCTAAAATAAAATTGAGTTTCATAACATCTAACAAAAGATTAAGGTCCGTTGTCACCAACCATACCTAAATCATCCCCTAAGTAGGAGTATCTTTACTTAGGAAGGTGTTTCCTAAAGGTTTGTGAAAACTAAATTGACAGAAAGCGTCATCTAACAGGTATTAGGTAGCGCGTAAAAGTTAGGGAGCGTTGGTGCAAACGGGCATCAGAAAGACTTTTTTAATACAGTTGCTCAAAAAGTGGCGTATTTCAGGGACGTATAGCGTTCGGGATGTGGGCTATTACGCACTCGTGCTTTTTTTTTACCTTTCCCGAACTCGTGCGTTCTCTTTCCCAACTGTCAAAATAATGTCTATTAAAAAGAAAAACCAACCATGAAGTTTTTACTAAAAAAATTCATAGAAGTTTTTATAATTCATGCAAATACATATATTTCTAAAAAGAACCTACTAATTTGTTTCAATATCAGATTTAATGATTTGACTGAATGAGTTTGGTTAGGTTTCATTTCATTTCATCTCATTAAATTTCATTTTCATTTCATATCAATAAAAAAATTCTACTGAAGACTTGGCTGTATGGGCATAGTTCCCTTTCCCTACCAGAATGGGTGAAGAAAAAAAAACTCTGCTTATATTCTACGGTTGGCGCCATTTTTCAGAAATTTTCTTTACGAGTTTAGTTGTTTGTTGCACAAAAGGAGTAATTTCGACCCTAGTTTTTTTGAATTAACACCACCGGAACTCAGTATAATTGCACAAAATGCTTCGGACATTTTACCGGAAAAAAACTGTACCTATACCTATATGTGAAGTACCTATATGAGAATTATAACTTTTATAAGAAATAAATGTTGTTAGTTGAGTTTATTGTGTTTTTATTATTTTATTAAATTGCTTCATTTTTCGCAACTGTATTAAAAATAGTCGTTCAGTACACGTGCGAAACCGTCATTGCAACTTGTTCCGACTGTCAACCCTCGCCTTCGGCTGCGCCTCGGCTCGGGTAGACATTTGTCGGAACTCTTTGCAATGACAGCCTTTCCGCACTTGTAATGAAATATACTATTTTTCGTCTATGAGAGACCTTTAATGTAGACTTTTTATCTAGGTGTGCGAAATCATATACTCGTGCTTGTGAACGGGTGCCACTGGCGGGATTCTGTCTGCCCGTCTTAACATGTATTGAATTGTAATTAGGTTTTGCTTTTGTGGAACTTCCCCTCATTGTAGAAACACTGCATACATAGCATAGTATCTATTGTATTGTAAAAAAGAGCAACCGCCGAGTTTCTTGCTGGTTCTTCTCGGCAAAAAGGGCATTCCGTACCAGAGGTAGACTCACCGACGATTCAAAGGCAGTAAAGCAGTTTCTATTATATTCTATACATATTATGTACTATTTTATTGGTATGATTTTTCAGATTCAAAGGTATACGTGAAGGCGGCGTGTCAGAAAATGCCGCCTACTACGTGTTCACTCACGCAGCCGACGGCGCCATCGACGCGTACCCGCTACAAGAATGGTAAACAACAAAAACGTTTAAAAACTCATAGGCCTATGGAAAATTGGATAAAATTGAAATAAGTGAACCTCTAGAACCTTTTCAAGAGGGACAAATCCAGAGAAAAGTTTGTGTCTCAAAAAAAATGATTTCTCTTCTCAATAAAATATTTGTTTCACTTTCACAGGTACAATTTCCAGCCAATACAGCGATATAAGGCTTTGTCGGCAGAAGAGGCTGAACAAGAGTTTGGAAGGTTAGTGATATTATTTTTAATAATCTGGCTTTTTCCATGTTTCTGGTCTTCACTTTTCAGTGGACAGTCACCTTTGTTGGTGATTTAAAGATTGTCGTGGTTTATTTATCACTAAAGGGGTAATAACATAATAGTTAGCGTCTCTGAATTTACGAAGTTATGTGCGTTTTAGGCAATTGGACATTTGACTGTAGTCAAAATGTTCATATTCATTATTTATAATCGAAAATACAAGAATGTAACATGTAAGAATAACATTTTTAAAAACAGAAAATAAATCGATCACAAAACAAATAAGTTATAGAGCTTTAAAGTTTCCTGTTAGACAGAGAGAGAGAGAGCTACTGAAGTGTGATGTCAAAATTCAGCAGCTCCATACGCGCTCCATAGAAAATTTCGTTTTAGAAAGAGACAGATACAGTCACAGTAAAACAGCTTATAATTCCGAGACTAGTAAAGATATTTAAAAAAGATAAATGGCATTGTGTTATAATATTTAAATACGTTATTTTAAATAAATAAAAAAATATCAGTCAAATGCCCAATTAAATATTACTTGCTCCAATGGTGAAGGAAAACATCGTGAGAAAATCTCCATGCGTGAGAGTTCTCAAAGGTGTGTGAAGTCTGATGTTAGTAATACACATCAAAAAGCATTTGTAAATACGAAGCGATAGCTTCGGACGTTAATTATTGCGCGGTTAGTAGTCGACGCTTCACGCAGGTGTGGAAAAGGCATTAAATAAAATGACCATAGAGTTAAGAAAATGACTCTTCAACAAAGACTTAGAAATTTTTTTGGTGAATTTTTTTTGAGTTATGTGAAAAGTCTTTGAACAAATGTTGTTCAGTATTATGCACAGAAGTTACATGTGTGAAGTTGTTGGTAAATTAAAATTAGCCCTGTATATTGTTTGCAGACGCAACAAAGTGATAAACTACTTCTCTCTGATGTTGCGCAAGCGCATGTGCGGCGACGCGGCCGCGGACGAGGGTGACGACCCCGACGAGAAGAAGACCAAGGGCTCCAAGGCGAAGAAAGGTTGGTCAAGCTTCAGAAACCTATTTTTTTTTAAGTCTATATAAAAAAAAACTTGAGAGGTGTCAAGGGACACCCGGATGGAACGTAGTTCCTTTTGACTGCCGGAGCCACTAAACTACGGAGACCTAATGTTGTATCGCGAAAATACCGAACACAATGCAAAATTCACATTCAACAAAAAAGTGTCGGTTTCAAAAATATGTCGAGTGTCGGTTCCTTAATTTTTTCCGTCTAGCCCCCTTCCGTACGACGCGATAAGGAACTTACGTTCCAATAGATTAGCGCGGTAAAATTATGATCAAATTGACATTCGACATTTACATTCAGCGTCAACATTAATTGATTGTTGTTCAGTGTTTACATTTGTTTTTTTTTTTTTCGTTTTGTTTGACATAGTTTTGTTTAGGAATGTGGATATAATAGAGGACATTTGGGCAGCCCCCTTAGCCAAGTTACACTTCGTTGTATCTATTCTCTTTCTACAATCGTTAACGCTTGAAGGTTTGGCTAGGGCTAGACTAGATGGCGCTGCAGCTGATCAAAGACGGGAAGTGTATTGAATATAAAATTCGTGTATGTGTCGCAGTAAGATAGTTGAAGCCGTGTTGTAGCTATAAACCTAGGTTTATAGCTATATGCCGGAAGATAGCTATACGAAACCCATTCATGGCTATCTTACTAGGAATATAGCTATAATACGAACGCGATCTAGTAATATAGCGGTATTATGTATTATAAATATTTTTTTTAGCATTTAAAATGCATAAATTATTCACTGTGACTGTAGTGTCCATTTAAAATGCACACTATAGTAAATTAGATAATTTTATTATTGTACCTTGTTCGAGTTTCAACATCGCAAACTATATATTGATCAAATGGAACCTAAGTGCCCGGCCTGCGGCCGGGCACCTCACTGTTCATGTCGATCCCCAACCTAACCTAACTTTAGATTTTGGCAAACAGTACTTTTATAACTATTTTACTAGATTAGTCTAGTCAGATAGCTATATTACTAGATTGCGTTCGTATTATAGCTATATTCCTAGTAAGATAGCTATGAATGGGTTTCGTATAGCTATCTTCCGGCATATAGCTATAAACCTAGGTTTATAGCTACAACACGGCTTCAACTATCTTACTGCGACACATACACGAAATTGAGCCCTACTTCAATGCTGTTATTTTACTTCGACGCTAATGTCATCGAATACGATTACGATCAATCGAATAACTAGACAATCGCACCTCTGATTGGCTGGTACTCTCCCGCTATTAGTTAAAATGCATTGATGCAGCAAGAATGCCATATATCCCAATGTAAATGTGCATTTGCTTTTAGGCTCCCTGAATACTCTACATTAAATTAAATAAAAAAATTTAATTAATTTAATTTTTAGGTCCACTGGTTTAAGCTATGCATTGTATATTTTGTACTGTTTTATCGACCGAGCGAAGCGAAGGTCTCTGAGTTTACTAGAGCGGTTTGCACTTGTCCGTCCGTCCGTCTGTCACAGCCTTATAACTTCTGAATTACTGAACGTAATTACTTCAATTTTAGATATGATATGTAAACCGATGGCCTCCAGCCGAAAATGGCTTAAAAAGTTATAAAAATCTTTATTTCAGGGGGGCTCCCATACGAAATGGGGGGCTTTCAAAGTGGAGATTGTATTCGAGGCTAGATTTCTAAAACCACTTTGTTTTAAAACTTGAAACTTACACATAATTTGAGTTATATTCTGTACTTGAACAACAAATACTAAGATTAGATAAATATTATAAAGAAACGAAATTATTTGAGTTTTAATGGGCATCAATGTTTTTAACAAAACTTCACTATACTGTTACTAGATGGCGCTGTCTTTAATATTGTAAATATGCATCCCATCCACGAAAGCAGATGACGATTGACGTCATCAGATTCGGCGCGTTTTAATTACAATATAATATAGTTAAAACTACCTTATGGGAATTATGGGATACCGCGAGGTCTCAGTTCGGGGCGAACCACTAGTAGGTAACATGATTGGGTACAATTATAGATCTGAAGATATCGGAGATGGACGAATGGATCGACTCTGAGGACGACTCGTCGGATTCTGAGGGCGGCGAGAAAGAGAAGGACGAAGAAGAAGCCGCCGCTAAGAAGAAGAAGAACAAAAAAGGTTACTTTCATTCGATATTATTTATACCTATTTAAGATATTTTTTATTTATTACGGACATTTCTGATTAAGTCATCAATAAATTATAGTAGCATTTAATATCATTTTTAAGCTATTGCATAGCTTTTATCGCGGGCTTTGAACGAGGACAAACAGTTTGAGCGCGGCGACCGAATCAAGAAATTCCGTATCGAAAATAAACGTAACACCGCCGTTCAGTAAGCGTTCAACAATTTAGAAGTTCACAAGTAGCTCTGTTTGGCGCAGTGGGCGAGCGGCCGCTTTCTTTACCGTATGGTGTATGATGTCGCAGGTTCGAATCTCACTCGCGAAGTAGTGACAGTGCGCTTTTCTTGTTTGTTTGTTTTATAATTATTTTTTGCATAATTTTTATTATGCAAAAAAATATTGCATAAATATTATAATTGCATAAGTTGATAAAAAATGCTATGCAATAGCTTTACCGCGGCAGTCCCCGAGTGCCACTTAATTTTTTTTTTAATAAATAGACCCATAGACCATTTACTGAAATTATTTGAAGCAATACAGTTTTTGAATATTACTAATATATTATTCCTAATTTGGGGAGAGGGAGGGGTCACAATATTAGGGCAGGTTATACTTTATGTGAAAAAAATTAACTAGAAACTTGATTTTCAAATTTATTTTATTCTAAGAATAAATCAAAAGGTGTTAGATTACATTATCATTATTTATTTTACTATTTTGATTTTGTAGACCATAAAGAATTTCATAGATTTGATTTAATAAAAAATTGTTACATGCCAACTAAAGGAACACGTAAGTCGAGTAGAACTCGAAAACAGTTGTGCGTTTTCGACAGGTCTTATAGTAGTGTAGTATCCAAGATACTGTCTGCAGAAAACGGTATGATTTTTAATCCTAGTAGTTAGTACATAGTTAGTGAGTTTTGTAATTAATAGAATTAGCACTAATGGTAGGGGCTTTCTTGTCACAATAACACGTTGCCAGATTCTTCGGCAAATTACGTGACCAAGTACGGGATTTCGATTTTTAAGTATGAACTATGTAGTTAATTGCATGACAATATTTTTAACCGGTTATCGAATGCGAATACGATCAATCGTATTAAATCTTATACTAACCCTACAGAACCGGTTTCTACAAGAGTTTCTATTAACGGGAAGCTTGATTAATAACCGTTTAAAATATTGTCTCTTTTCACAAGTCTCGCGTTTTAAGAGAATATTTTTTCTCTTAGCATTAAACAACAAGAAAAAGAAGAAAGTCGAGGACGAAGCCTTTGAGGAGAGTGACGACGGGGACGAAGAGGGGAGGGAGAGGGACTACATATCAGACTCGTCCGAGAGGTAATTCGGCGCAGACTTGACAAAACATGAGTGTCTGATAATGAAAATGAAATTATGAATTTGTATAATGAAACTAGCTGATGCCCACGACTTCGTCCGCGTGTATTTAGTTTTTAAAAAATGGCAATAACAAATATTGATGTCAATAATTACGATGAAAACTGACCTATCTTTTAAGTTGGACCAAATTGCAGATAGTTACGAAGTTTGATCAAAATCTAAATCGGTTCAGTAGTTTTCGAGTTTATCCCGAACATACATCGAGACACGAGATTTTTATATATTTAGATAGATAGGATTCATGGATTATAAAAGACGTGTATATTTTCTATTTTGAGCGAGATTGATATTTATTTAAATGGCAATCCGCCATATTGGACTGAACACCAATCTGAGCGAACCGTCACATCTATCTTCAAACTTTGACAAACTACTATGAAAAAATATAGAGGTGACGTGTGACGTCACGAACGACGCCATGATACCGGCGTGCGTTTTTACGTGAATTTTAAAACTTAATAACCGGCCAAGTGCGTGTCGGGCCACGCGCAGTGTAGGGTTCCGTAGTTGCTAGTCACAAATATTATTGCTGACCTAGGATAGTGCTTTTATTTTATTAAATATTGAATATATTTTGAGTTTTATGGTTTAAATACTATATATAATATACATACTACAAAATATGCAACTTACGCTACATGTAATACCTAACTTAGAAAAACAGATATAACTCCTTAACTGATGTATGAACCCTACTTAGCCGTGATAGTATTCCTTTTAAATTTATTATATATTCTACTGCTGTGAATTTTTTCATGTATCCATTATACAACCATTTAGCTGGCAGAGGGGGGGGGGGGGGGACACGAATCTAATAAAATTTAGCTCTTTAAAATATCATATTTCACAAACGGATCCCTGAATTGAAAAATGGTGTTCCCACACCCTCAACGACATCCCACACTATGGGATAGACGAGAAAAAAAAATCATCCCCACTTTACATGTAGGGGAGGTACTCTAAAAAAAATATATTTCACAATTTTATTTCACCACTTTGTTGGCGTGATTAATATGTATACTCTTGTCAAATTACAGATTTCTAGTACCAATAGCCTTTGCTAAACCGCGGACGGACAGACACACAGACATACGGACGGACGGACATGGCGAAACTATAAGAGTTCCTTGTTTACTACGGAACCCTAAAAATTGCAATTTTATCTACCAAACATGTTTTTTTTTTTTGGTGAAATATGATATTTTTCCCATATATAATGCAGCTACTTCCGAACGTCATCCAACTGTTATTCAAAATAGGTCATCATGTCTATTACATTATACACTGAACTTAAACACACACTGAAATTACTGTACATCGATGTATTTGTGTTTGCAGTGATTCGGATCACGAGACCAAAACTAACAAGGAGCTGAAGGGAGTTGCTGAAGAAGACGCATTAAGGTTAGTTGCAGTTGCAAGTTGGGCACATAATAAGTTGATATAGTTATTTTTGATACATGTAAAATCGATAATATGCAAATCTTCAATATTATGTTCTTGTGTACATAAAAAATTTTATCAGATTATCAGGACCAACCCAACGGCTCACTACTGAGCACTGAGCGCAGGTCTCCTCAGAGAAGGGTTATAGGCCATAGTCCACCACGCTGGTCCAGGCCATACGAATGGTCCAAAACGCACATAACTCTGCAAAGTCAGAGGTGCGTACCCGGGATCGAACCTGCAACCCTCAGAACAGGAGACTGCATTCCTAACTACAAGGCTATCACTGTTTCTATTAATATAATAACAGATTAGCACTATTTATGAAGCATATTCTCCATTGTCCCATTCAGGAAACTTCTAACATCGGACGAGGATAGCGACGAGGACCAGGAGCAGAAGCAGGAGTCGGAGCAGGAGGACGAGCCCACCAAGGAGGGCGAGGAGCGCGCCAGCAAGCTCACCAAGAAGAAGAAGAAGCCGGACGACGCCAAGAAAGGTGCGTGCTTCGGCGCTATTATAAGGTAGAAAGAGAACACATTGACTCATACACATCAACTATTATAAGGTAGAAAGAGAACACATTGATTCATACACATCTTAGATCCATTTAACTATTATAAGAAAAACAACACATTGATTCATTCACATCTAAGACCTGTTCAAATATTATTAGGTAGAAAGAGTACACATTGATTCATACACATCTAAGACCTGTTCAAATATTATTAGGTAGAAAGAGTACACATTGATTCATGCACATCTAAGATCCGTTCAACTATTATAATTTAGGAAGAGTACACATTGATTCATGCACATCTAAGATCCGTTCAACTATTATAAGGAAGAAAGAGAACACATTGATTCATACACATCTAAGGTCCGTTCAAGTATTATAATGTAGAAGGAGTACACATTGATTCATGCACATCTAAGATCTGTTAAACTATTATAAGGTAGAAAGAGTACACATTGATTCATGCACATCTAAGATCTTTTCAACTATTATAAGGTAGAAAGAGTACATATTGATTCATGCACATCTAAAATCCGTTCAACTATTATAAGGTCGAAAGAGTACACATTGATTCATGCACATCTAAGATCTTTTCAACTATTATAAGGTAGAAAGAGTACATATTGATTCATGCACATCTAAAATCCGTTCAACTATTATAAGGAAGAAAGAGAACACATTGATTCATACACATCTAAGATCCGTTCAAGTATTATAATGTAGAAGGAGTACACATTGATTCATGCACATCTAAGATCCGTTCAACTATTATAAGGAAGAAAGAGAACACATTGATTCATATCTAAGCTCCATTCAACTATTATAAGGAAGAAATAGAACACATTGATTCATACACATCTAAGATCCGTTCAACAGTTACTACGCATGGTGATTTTATTTTTATTAATTTTTGTACAGAATCGAGTAGCGAGTTCAGCTCTGATTCGGACACAGACCCTGAGAGCAGTAATAAGAAACCAAAGAAAACCAAAAACGGAACAGATAAAAATGCTGGTAAGGTAAACTGTCATGTTATTAGATTCCCATTCTTTAATATTAGAGCTTTTCGAATGTCGTTTCATAAACTGGAGTTATTGATAACGCTTTATCAAGTAATTGTTAATAGCCCATTTTTCTCGGAAAATGTTAGAGTTATGCACACATTTCGATTTTACATCATAAAATAAGAGTGAAGTATGGCGATAGTCGATACAACAAATGATTGACAAAATTAAAATGACATTGGGTAAGGGATTGTATTTAGGGGCTATGTACATAAAGAGTCTTCTATAAGCCGTGTCAATAAAGAATGGAATCTAAAATGGCGGCTTGTACTTGTAATGACAGGCACAGGTTGGACCGTCAGCAAAAAAATCGGCCAAGTGCGAGTCGGGCCTCGCTCTTTTAGGGTTCCGTTAAAAAAAAATTAAATAAAAATATTTCCATGTACCCATGGAAATATTTTAATTTAATTTTTTTAATTTAATTTAATTTTTATTATTTTTTGTTATAACGGCAATAGAAATACATAATATGTGAAAATTTCATCTGTCTATCTATTACGGTTTACGAGATACAGCCCGCTGACAGACGAACGGACGGACGGACAGCGTAGGCTTAGTAATAGGGTCCCGTTGGTAGGTACCCTTTGGGTACGGAACCCTAAAAACGAAGCGAAGCTGGACTGCTATATGTGTAGCTATACAGACACACATTGTATGTTTATATTATTTATTTAGTATTTGTGTTGATACGTTATTCATTTAATGTACCTATATTATGTTATTAAATATACCTATATATTATTTTTGATTTATATAGCACATGTTTAATATCTCTAGGTATTTATTTATTTCTTGTTATCTTTAAGTCCTCTAACTTATCTTGTATGTTTCGCGGTCAGGTCGCAACGTATTTTATATTTCTTCTTCAAAGTATTTTGTAACATTATATACGATTTCACGCTCATCAATTCGAAGAATCTTTCCTCGTTTCGCGTAAACGCTCATTAGCTCATTAAATTAAAGCTCATTTTTTAAACGTAAGTAGCAATAATTAGTGATCAATAAACAGCATACGAACGACAATAACAACGAAAAAACTTAACAGAAAACAAGACAAAGAACAGTAACAAAAACACAGTGTGCAAGCAGATACAGACGGATATTTTTTTGCGTGCTGTAACGACGTGTGCGAGTGAGAGGGAATGACTAGCGACGCCATTTATAATTCCTTTCTTTATTGACACGGGTCTATGATCCCTTGTATGTGTAGGGTGTATGGACCCTTTATTTTGTTCCCTAAAGGCGGTGCGAGCGGTTCAGGCAGCGCAAACACCTCCAGAGCAGGAACGCCCACGCCTTCGGCCGCCATGGCCGCCGTGGCAGCAGCCAACGCGGCCAACGCCAACCAGCCGCCTTCCAAGAGGCCCAAGCTCGATCCCTCATACACGTAAGTCATCATCATCCCAACTGATAGACGTCCACTGCTGGAAAGCTATGGCCTTTTGATATCATCTGTTTTTTAGGGATAAAAGGTATCCTTATGTTACTCAAATCCTCAACTGCACCCATGTGAAAAATCTCGTAGATCCATTGCTCTGTTGTTGCTTTGCTGAACCAAAAATAACACTGTCCCATTTATGATATTAGTAAAGATATAGCTAATATAATAATTCTTGTCTGAGAGGAGACCTGCGCTCAGTAGTGAGCCGTTGATGGGTTGCTGATGATGATAGCTAATATAGGATGGATTAGTATAGAATATAGATGTATGTATTATGAAGAACTCTCAGATGTGCAGGTTTCCTCACGATGTTTTCTTTCACCGTTGAAGCAAGTGATATTTAATTGCTTAAACGCACTTGACTCCAAAAAGTCAGATGTACCCGGGATCAAACCTGCGACCCCCCGAATAGGAGACCACGGTCCTAACCACTAGGCTATCACTGCTTACTAGGCTATCACTGCTTCTCGAAGGTGTGTCATCATCATCATCATTAGCAACCCATCAACGGCTCACTACTGAGCGCAGGTCTCCTCTCAGAGAAGGGTTACAGGCCATAGTCCACCACGCTGGCCCAATGCGAATTGGCGGACTTCACACACCTTCAAGAACATTATGAAGAACTCTCAGGTGTGCAGGTTTCCTCACGATGTTTTCCTTCACCGTTGAAGCAAGTGATAGGGCGAGGGTGTGTGAAGTCCGCCAATTCGCATTGGACCAGCGTGGTGGACTATGGCCTATAACGCTTCTCTGAGAGGAGACCTGCGCTCAGTATTGAGCCGTTGATGGGTTGCTAATGATGATGGTGATAGATGTATGTATGCAATAAAATGTTCAATCAATCGATAATTTTGTCAGCGAGTGCGGCGTAACGGAAGAAGCGGTCCGGCGGTACCTGGCGCGCAAACCGATGACGACGACGGAACTGCTCACGAAGTTCAAATCCAAACGCACCGGCGTCAGCTCCGAGCGGCTCGTCGAGACCATGACACAGATCCTCAAGAGGATCAACCCCGTCAAGCAGAACATCAACGGCAAGATGTATCTCAGCATCAAGTCCACGTGATTGTGTGTATAGGTGTGTAAATATTATTAAATAAAACATAATTTTGTTAAGATTTTTGATTTTAATTTACTCGGTATAATCCATTTACTCATCGCATATTGAACATTTTTGAAGTAGATGACTGATTTTCACACAATCCTTACTAATATTATAAATATAGATATAATATTATAAATATAATATAGCCTCAACAGCCCAACGGTTAAAGGTGCGGACTGAAAACTGAAAGGTCGCAGGTTCGAATTGCCCACCCGTTGCACTATTGTCGTACCCACTCCTAGCACAAGCTTTCCGCTTAGTTGGAGGGGATAGGAAGGATATTAGTCAACTTAAAAAAAATAATAATGCGAAAATGTGTTTGTTGGTTTGCCCTTCAATCACGCCGCAACAGGGCTACGGATCGACGTGATTTTTTGCATGGGTATAGTTGAGGACCTGGAGAGTGACATAGGCTACTTTTTATCCCGGAAAATCAAAAAGTTCCCGAGGGATATTAAAAACTTAATCCACGCGGACGAAGTCGCGGGCATCAGCTAGTAATGTATGATGCTCATAAAAACAAAACTAACATAGTTCTTAAGAATTGCAGTTCTTAATATATTGTTTTCCTTTGACAATACTAACATAATATGTGCAAATCCAGATGTGCATGTGCATGGTGATCAGCCTTCAGTGAATTTGAGCTATGAGCCGGGTTGTTTTTTTTTTATTAAATTAAACGAAGGACAACGTTCACTATAGTGTTTATTTTCAAAGTAATATACCACAAAATTATTATAAATTCAGACTTGTTTATAACATTGCATGTTTAAAAATATAAGATTAAACGACAAATATTTATGGAATTTTACAAAAATTCAAATAATTTATTAACCAGTGGGTTTTGAACCCAGAAAATACAAATAATATTCACATTTAGAAAAATATTTTCCTTCGGACATTCCTTACTAAAAACTATTTTAAAATTAAAAATATATTTGGATAGCACTAATATGCTATATCTTCACACTGAAATTTAAATAAATTATATTAGTACCGAAATAAGTAGCTCAAGTAAGTTTGTTAACATTGTACACTTAAATCTATTTATAATTAAACCTATCATAACAATTTATAAAAAGCATAATTTTATTTGCTTATAATCTAAAACAATATTAAAATTATACAATTTCTATTAAAATTGACGCAATATCACAGAATGTTTTTAAGTAGATAAATAAGATAGTAACTAGTAAAGTAAGTTAATAATTAAATGCATATTGTGCTTATTAAGTTATTTCAATAGTGCAATCGTGTTAAAAAAAGGTTAAACTAGCTTTCAAGAGCATCTATCTCTATTCTACCATAGAGTATTTTTGTTTTGTGCAACAGACTACCGTTAGGCCCAAATTAGACGGAGCCTCGTTCATCGTTCATCGTTGCGAAAATTTTTACGAAAATGTACCGTCTTAATTCGCCCTAAGGGTGAATTTTCTACGGTTAGATTTTCGAGATTTTTGCTTTCATTTTCGAAGGTCAGCGGTGAGCCATCCGTCCAAATTCGCCCTTAGGGCAAAGGGCCTTAGGGTTCATTTTCGCAAAAAATATTCGCAAAAATGAACGATGAACGAGGCATCGACTAATTTCAGCTATAGACTTGAAATATTTAAGTTTGAGTTCAATGTTGAAAAGGAACTGTACATTAAAATTAATCATGCTGATGAAATTTATATATAGTCTTAATAGTATAAATAAACATAATTTTATGTCATTATGTAAATAACCGCTCTAAAGTAGAGGGTTTTGTCGAAATAGAATAACTTAATTGATGTATGACCATACATACATAATGTATGAACTTTATAATAACTGGAGTAAGTTTTAAAAGGCAAGGTATTAACAGTGTGGTTAGTCCGAGTTTTAATTCTTTTGATCGTAATAGTAAACTATGACATTAGGATCAAAGTAAAATGAACCATAAAAGTATCGATTTAATCACAAATTCAATGCAGACGATTTCAATTTGGAGAGTTTTCGGTACGTAAACGTATAAGAATACATACACGAAATTGAGCTCTAACTCACTAGGGTTATGGTTTATTTTACTTGGATGGTAATGTCATAGTTTACTATTTATAATTAACTATCAAATCTTGTCTAAGCGTACAGACGCTGCAAAGGTTGAACCTGTGGAGTTTAATCAATGTTTTAATCTAAGTACAGTACATGGAGCGAGCGATCACGGTTTAAGGTGTAGGCTATACGAATTCAGTAGCTGTCCACTTTTTCAACTATTATTGTACGGGGTCATGTTTTTTACATACTGAACATTTGATGTCGCAGATTTCTAGGCACTTTGGTTTTAGGTATGCTGCTTGAGTTCGTTTAGCCACGTCGGCCATTTGGCGGCAAAATTGGATCCATTCACTTATAATGGTACTGCTAAGTTATCAGTGCTTTTGATTTGTCATTTTCTTCTGGACTCTCGACTTCTACATCTTCAGCTTTACTGTAAAGAACAAAATTATTAAGTAGTATATTAAGGTGGAAGACACAGTTCTGCCCCCGAAATTCAAATTTAATTTGGTTTTTCGCAATTTGTAAACTAATACGACAAAGTAGGCTTATGGCATTCTAATTGCGACAATGGCAGTATCATATTCACAGGTTTATATAAAATCTTTGCTTGAAAGTGTCCAGTTTAAGAAATTAATCAAAATATCGACTAATTTGTGAGTAACTCACGTCCAACTCAGTATTTTGATTAATTTCTTAAACTGATCACTTTCAAGTAAAGATGCCATTAGCCTTCTTCTTCTTCTTTATCAACCGATAGACGTCCACTGCTGGACAAAGGTCTCTTGCATGGACTTCCACAGGCCTCGGTCTTGCGCCGCCTGAATCCAGCGGCTCCCTGCGACTCGTTTGATGTCGTCGGTCCACCTGGTGGGGGGTCTGCCAACACTGCGCTTCCCGGTGCGGGGTCGCCACTCCAGCACCTTGGGACCCCAACGACCATCAGCTCTTCGAACTATGTGCCCCGCCCATTTCCACTTCAGTATCGCGACTCGCTTAGCTATGTCGGTGACTCTGGTTTTCCTACGGATCTCCTCATTTCTGATTCGATCCCGCAGGGACACTCCGAGCATAGCTCTCTCCATCGCCCGCTGAGCGGTCCTGAGCCTACTTATGAGGCCCTTAGTTAGCGACCATGTCTCGGATCCGTAAGTCATCACTGGCAACACGCACTGTTCGAAGACTTGAGTCTTCAGGCACAGGAATTTTGGACGAGAAGACATCTCGGAGCTTCCCGAACGCTGCCCAGCCGAGTTGGATTCGGCGGCTGATCTCTTTCTCGAAATTGGACCTACCTAGCTGGACTGTGTGTCCCAGGTAAATATACTCGTCTACAATTTCGAGTGCAGAGTTCTCAACAATTACTGGGTGGAGCGGTGCATGAGCATTGGACATGATTTTCGTCTTGCTCATGTTCATTTTCAGGCCCACCTGTTGAGAAACCCTGCTGAGATCGTTGAGCATTGTATTGAGGTCTCTCAGAGTCTCTGCCATGACTACTATGTCATCGGCAAATCGCAGGTGAGTGATGTACTCGCCGTTTATGTTGATGCCAAGCCCGTTCCAATCCAGAAGCTTAAAGACGTCCTCCAACGCAGCGGTAAAGAGCTTCGGGGAGATAACGTCTCCCTGTCGCACTCCACGCTGCAAGTGGATTGGCCTCTTAGTCTGGTCCTGTATACGTACTGACATTGTGGCGTTTTCATACAAGCACTTCAACACTTGGATATACCGGTAGTCAATCCGGCATCTCTGCAGCGACCTCAACACAGCCCAAGTTTCCACCGAATCGAAGGCTTTCTCATAGTCCACAAACGCTAAGCAAAGTGGCTGGTTATACTCTTCCGTCTTTTGTACAACCTGCCGCAGCGTATGAATGTGATCTATGGTACCAAAGCCTTTTCGGAATCCGGCTTGTTCGGGAGGCTGGAAGCGAGACGATTCGTAATGACTCTCGAGAACAACTTATAAACATGACTCAACAACGAGATGGGTCTATAATTCTTCAACAAGGTATTATCACCCTTTTTGAAGAACAGAACCACCACGCTCATGTGCCATGCTTCCGGCGTTGTGCCCTCGTGGATGACGGAATTGAACAATCGCTGAAAGATCTTAAGTACCGGTTTTCCACCCGCTTTCAGGAGTTCCGCAGTGATTCCGTCATCACCTGGCGCCTTGTTGTCCTTGAGCTGTTTGAGAGCCATTCTAATCTCGTATAGGCTGACGTCCGGGATATCTTCGGTATAGTGTCGGGTCAGTTTGGCTCTGGGATCTTTCGCCAAATCTTCAACAGGTTTTTGTGTCGTGGTATATAACTGTCCATAAAACTTCTCAACCTCTCCCAAGACCTCAGGTCGAGAAGAGACGAGACGGCCGTCATCAGTTTTAAGCCGCGTCAGCTGGCTCTGTCCGATAGACAGATCTCTCGCGAACACTTTTGAGCCTTTGTTCCGCTCAATGTTATCTTTAATACACTTGGTATTAAAGACACGGAGGTCGCGAGTTTGTGCCTTAGAGATCTGCCTATTAATCCGCCGGTAGGCAGCCGCGTCTGCCGATGACTGCAGCCTCATCTCTTGTCCTTCATTAGCTTGAGAGTATGGTCAGAGAACTTTTCGGTTCTTTTCCTGCGATGCGACTTCATGGAGAAGGAGGGCCTCTTTATGATGAACTCCTTCAGGAAGCGGCCACACAGAAAATGGACATGGTTGAATCCCGATGGTTCCACGAGAAATGAGATCGACTTCATTATGTCGACCAAGCGGCATATATTCAATGATGTCTCTATGATCAATAGGGTGAAAACCGGTAGCGATCACCGGATGGTAAGAGGCACGTTGAATATTAATGTAAAGCTGGAAAGGGCCAGACTGGTGAAGTCCACTCTCCGACCTTCTCGTGCTCATATCCAAAATCCCGAAAACTTCCAACTCGAACTGCAGAACCGATTCGAGTGCCTAGCAGACTGCGTTTCTGTGGACGATCTAAACAACAGGTTCGTGGAAACTGCCATTAGCCTAGTTTGTCGTATTAGTTTACAAATTGCGAAAAACCAAATTAAATTTGAATTTCGCGGGCAGACTCATGTAATCATCCTTAACCGAAAAGGTTTATGTGGCTAAACCTATGGTTATACGTGTATGTGTGTGTATGCTTACTTACAAATACGGATGAGTGGCGAAACGTCTATTCACTCTTTCGTCTCCCGTCTTGCAATCGCGCGATTTCAAAAAGGATATGATGGTATAGAATATCATTATCATTAGTGAATGCGAATGTGTAAATGTGAGCTAAGAAGAAATTAATGACGTGGTTAAGTCCAAATAATCTTACCCGCAAAGCGTATAGCTAGAGACGATTTTCTCGCCTTCCTCAATAGTTTGCGGCATCTGTCTTCCATTTGTCTCTGGTAACAACAAGCTGACTGTACTCCCGACGAGCGCTATCAGCCCCAAAATAAGGAGCGGCAGAGATCTCCATAAATGTTCCTAGAAAACATAATTAAATTATGGATGAGTATAAAGTGGCTCCTATGTTGGTAGCAGGAGCTACTCGTTATGGACTGTTATGATGTCTATTCTAGCATGTCTTACATTTACATTGAGATCACACACTCAAACGCTGTGGCAATTATAGACCATTCCAAAAACAATTTGATAAGGAGTCAGCAACCCATCAACGGCTCACTACTGAGCGCAGGTCTCTTCTCAGAGAAGGGTTATAGACCATAGTCCACCACGCTGGCCCAATGCGAATTGGCGGACTTCACACACCTTCGAGAACATTATGAAGAACTCTCAGGTGTCCAGGTTTCCTCACGTTTTCCTTCACCGTTGAAGCAAGTGATATTTATTTTGATTTTTTGATATTAAATTGAATTGTAGTACGTTTTGTGGAAATTTCATATTCTATTCTAACAAAGATGCACGGGTTAAATCAGCTTGGCATCCAGCTGCCCACAAGATAGTATAAAAACTTATCGACCGAGCGAAGCGAAGGTCTTTGAGTTAACTAGGGCGATTTGCACTTGTCCGTCCGTCCGTCCGTCCGTCCGTCCGTCTGTCAGAGCCTTATAACTTTTGAATTACTGAACGTAATTACTTCAAATTTAGATATAATATGTAAACCGATGGCCTCCAGCCGAAAATGGCTTAAAAAGTTATAAAAATCTTTATTTCAGGGGGGCTCTCATAGAAGCGAATGCGAAGTAAAAAAAAAAATATCGCGTTACATAAAATTGTTACGTATCATTTTAAAGATAATTTTGAACTGAGTACAAAAATAATTTTTTTTTAATTTTTCCCTTAAAATTGACGAAATGGGGGGCTTTCAAAGTGGCGATTTTATACGCTCGCTTGAAGACGCTCTCTAGAAAAATCCGCTATGGATTTTCAAACTGATTTTATGTTTTTAGGTCACTTATATCCTGTACTTGAACAACAAATACTAAAATTATATGAATATTATAAAGAAACGAGATTATTTAATTTTTAATGGGCGTCAGTAATTCATATAGCATCAACATAGCTTCACAATAATGCTAATAGATGGCGCAGTCAGTAACTATTCCCATGGAACTACGAGTTAAATTCAATGTTTGATAAATAATTCAATGTTTTCACTAACGTTCCCTAACCTTTACGGGCTACCTATAAGTTAGGTGATTGATGTTTTCTGTCAACTTATTTATCACGATCCTGTACGGGACACCTAAAAGGATATTGGGACGGATGTTAGGACTTAGGATTGTATTTAGGAGCTACCTACGTTAAGAGACTCCTACTTAGGGGATGATTTAGGTATGTTTGGTGAAAACGGGCATAATAATAATGTCAGTTTTGGTTATCATGTATCGATTGAATGAATAATCATGGGATACCGTTACCGCGAGGTCTCAGTTCGGGGCGAACCACTAGTTACAATGTAATAGCTACTTATTAATATTGTAAAATGATTATTTTGAAAAGAGCAACTGCTGAGTTTCTTGCCGGCTCTTCTCAGCAGAATCCACTTTCCGAACCGGGGTGGTAGAATCTTGACGTGTCATAAGAGCCACAGGTTGGCCTACATGAAATAAATAATTTTGAATTTTGAATTTTTTGAATTTTGATATTTAATTGCTTAAACGCACTTGACTCCGCAGTCAGAGGTGCCCGGGATCGAACCTGCGACCCCCCGAACAGGAGACCACAGCCCTAACCACTAGGCTATCACTGCTTCATTAGTAGTATAAGGAGTCAGGTGTTACCGAGTAAACAATGTACGGCGAGACGAGAGTGGCGACATATCCGCTGACGTGTATGAGCGACGTGCCGGTCGCGCGCACCGGAGTGGGCAGCAGCTCAGCGGACCACTGGATGGCGGCGTTGTACGACATGTTGATCAGAAAGCGCGCCATTATCGCTAGTGTTACTTGTGGTATACCTGGACAGGGAAAGTCATAAAATAAAAAAACGGCCAAGTGCGTGTCGGGCCACGCGCAGTGCAGGGTTCCGTAGTTGCTTTCAACTACAGAACCTTACACTAAAAATTAATATAATCTCAAATATTATTGCTGACTTAGGATAGTGATTTTATTTTATTTATGAATATTGAATACATTTTGAGTTCCATGGTTTAAATAATATATTATACTAGCTGACCCAGTCACGCGTTGCTGTGACCCAGTAGGTATCATAGATTCAATTAATATTAAGATAAAAACTATCCTATCTTTTAAGTTTGACCAAATTACAGATAGTTACGAAGTTTTATCAAAATTGGTTCAGTAGTTTAGGAGTCCATCGCGGACAAACAACGTGACACGTAATTTATATATATTAAGATTACAAAATATGCAACTTACACTACGTGTAATAATACCTAACTTAGAAAAAACAGATATAACTCTTTAACTAATGAACCCTACTTAGCCGTGATAGTTTTCCTTTAAAATTCACTATATACACTACTGCTATGAATTTTTTCTTGTATTCTTTATACAACCATTCAGCTGGCAGAGGGGGGGGACACTTGACCCTAATAAAATTTAGCACTTTAAAATATCATATTTCACAAATTGATCCCTGAATTGAAAAATGGTGTTCCCACACCCACAATATTTTTAAAAGACCTATTCAACGACACCCCACACTATGGGATACACGAGAAAAAAAAAATTCATCCCCACTTTACATGTAGGGGAGTTACAGATTTCTAGTACCAATAGTCTCTGAGCTAAACCGCGGACAGACAGACAGACAGACGGACGGACATGGCGAAACTATAAGGGTTCCTTGTGTACTACGGAACCCTAAAAATGAGCTGCGTCAGATAAACCTCCGTTGACTCTTGTGTGTAGCCAGATATTACGCAAAACTTTTCAGAGGCTTCGGATTAAGTAAAAATGTTCGGATCTTATGTGTCTCAGAAAGTCATAGCCTGGATGACCAAAACAAAATAAAGTTACGACTAGATGAAAACGCTTAAGCAATACAAAAAAACTTGAAGACATGCGGTTAAAAATTAATTATCGTGTAATAACAGAATCTTAAACAATCGAGCAGAGTTATTACCTTTTGGTACAAATGCAGCGACTAAAATGAGAACTCCTGAGGTAAGCATCGGCCCACATGTCAAGATTCTTCGCCCCCACCTGAAAGCAAAGTTTATTCTTAAAAAAGTATTCATTTAAAAAAATGCCAGACTTTTGAAACCAGATGAGTGACGACGGATGTCGTCACAGAACTTGCATGAAGTTAATCTAATCTTAGTATATTAAAAAGATTATCTTACTTGTCCAAAACGAAAGCCAAAAGCGTGACAGAAGGGATCTCCGTTGCGGACGTCAAGGTGAAGGTGATGAAAAAATCGAATCCGAGACCTTCGGACATGCGCACCAGGCCGTCGAAGATGGCAGCGCAGGCCATGTACACGATGACCATGATCATCATCATCTTACGGAGGGGGCCGCTTTTGAACACGTCCTTGATTGACTCGTTGGTCTGTCTGGTTTGGCTTGCTGATACCTGGAAGACGAAGACGGTTCAGAAAAATCTAAAACGTCACTTCGATCAACTGAAACAATTGAAGCCTCAATAGCGCAAAGGTCTGTTAGATTGACGGTTCAAATCTCAAACCCAGTAGTATGTCAAACCCAGTAGAAAGTATACTATGTTTAAGTATGTTCAAGCCCCGTTGCATTATTTATTGTCGTGCCCACTCCTACAACAAGTTTAACGCTTATTTGGAGGGGAAAGGGAAATATTGTTTTTTTTTCAATATAGCTAATACTTAGGTATATTGTCTTTCATTTCAAATCAGAAGAGTTGGAAACAGAATAAATTAATCCTTAGGCTAGGCAGATGACATTGGGTTTAATAATTATAAAAGGTATGAAGATAGTCAAAATATTTTATGACACTGTTACACCAATGTTGAGAAATTTTAAGTTCTGAACTAGAGTCCCATAGGATTCCATAGGAATTCTCTGAAAAACTTGTTCTTAAAATGTCCACTTACAATAAATTCATCCATTACGTCGTCAGGAACCTTTGTCCCGTTAACTTTTTCAAATCTCCGTATAACTTTGACTGCGTCGTTAACTCGCCCTCGAGAGGAGAGCCATCTAAAAAGATAAAAAAAATAATTAATTGTTATTTAGCAGTATTCCAAACCATCTCAGCTTTTATTTTCAGCTCTGTTCACGTATTTTGTAGAGAACTTTAGCAGTTACTGACTGACCTTAAATGATCGTAAATCAATGATGATAATTTTTTAAACAGTGAAGTGAACAGTGTAGCAGTGATAGCCTAGTGGTTAGGACTGTGGTCTCTTATTATTGGGGGGGTCGCAGGTTCGATCCCGGCTACGCACCTCTGAATTTTCGGAGTCAAGTGCGTTTAAGCAGTTAAATATCACTTGCTTCAACGGCGAAGGAAAACATCGTGAGGAAACCTGCACACCTGGAAGTTCTTCATGATGTGCTCAAAGGTTTATACCAATTAGGGGTATGGGTTGAATGTTCACTGCTACCCTTCCAAGTTAGCCCGCTACCATCTTAGACTGCATCGTCACTTACCATCAGGTGAGATCGCAGTCAAAGACTAACTTGTCATCGAATAAAAAAAAGGTGTGCGAAGTCCGCCAATTCGCACTGGGCCAGCGTGGTGGACTATGGCCTATAACCCTTCTCTGAGAGGAGACCTGCGCTCAGTAGTGAGCCGTTGATGGGCTGCTAATGATGATGATAAACATGAATTTTTTAAACTGTAACTCGATAACTTTGGATAGTTTGTGCTGGCTTGATAAAAGAGGCTCTTCATCAACAGTTTATTATACTTCCGAGTATGTAGATGTTTCTGATACTCACCTAGCACTCTCAGGCACTGTGAAAGGCACAGCAATAACCAGCAGAAAGGGCACTGTAGTAGCCCATAGCAGCTTCCTCCAGTCGCCCATCCACAGCGCAAGCCACGGCAAGATGAGGCATCCGCCGCCAAAGTATAGGGCGATCGAGAGGTTGGCTACCCACGTGCGATAGCGGCCGCCTACGTATTCTAGCACTGAAATAGAATACTGCTTTTAAATACACATGAGTGCTTAGTGCTTATACTGTTGAAAAAATGTCTAAAAATAGTGCTATTCTGTCGAAAGTGTGTTTGTTTGTTGGTTTGTTGGTTTGTCCTTCAATCACGCCGCAACAGGGCTATGGATCGACGTGATTTTTTGCATAAGTATAGTTGAGGACCTGGAGAGTGACATAGGCTAATTTTTATCCCGGAAAATCAAAGAGTTCCCGAGGGATTTTAAAAACTAAATCGTCGCGGGCATCAGCTAGTTTAGAAATATATCTTTAAGTGAATTCGCTCATAGTGGCGGTAAAGAACAATAAGTGGGGGTAAGGAGTTAGTAAAAGTTAGGACTTTTACTTACTTCCTTCTACTATCTTTGCTTACTTATAAGCCTGTCAGTTTCTCACCTAAAATGTACATGAGCATAAAGCAGCTGTCGTAGGACATGCCGACGAGGAACCTGCAGAAGGCGAAGTCCCAAATTCCCGTCGTGTAGATAGTGGCCAGTCCGCCGACGAAGGCGAATAGGTTCGTTCCTGAAAACAGTGAAAATACTAAACATCTACAAACAAGCGAATGACGAGGTGTTGTGGCTTATATCTCTTATTTTAGTCACTTTATTGTCGTAGTCAGTTGTCATGTGGTTGTCATCAAGTACCTACAGAACCCTCATAAATCCGTTAGTAAAATTATTACCTAACTTCCATAAATTTTGCTGCAGTTGTGTAAAGTTGATAAATTAGATGCCCACGAGCCCAACACGCAAGTTCGTGTCGGACCGCGCGCAGTTTAGGGTCACAGAATATAATATAATAGTACTACGGTAGGGTTCCGTAGTAGCAAGTCACAAATATTATTGCTGACCTAGTATAGTGCTTTTATTTTATTTATGAATATTTAATATATTTTGAGTTCCATGGTTTTAAATACTATAATATATAATAATATACTACAAAATTTTTGCAACTTACACTACGTGTAATACCTAACCTAGAACAAACAGATATAACTCCTTAACTTATGAACCCTACTTAGCCTTGAAAGTTTCCCTATAAAAATCTTTATATATACCTACTACTTATACTGCTGTGATTTTTTTCACGTATCCTATAAACAACCATTTAGCTGGCAGACGGGGGGACATTTGACTAATAAAATTTAGCACTTAAAAATATATTTCACAAACGGATCCCTGACTCTAAAAATGGTGTTTCCACGCCCACAATATTTTTGAAAGAACTCTTCAACGACATCCCACACTATGGGATAGACCAAAAAAAATCATCCCCACTTTACATGTAGGGGAGGTACCCTAAAAAAAATATTTTTCACAGTTTTATGTCACGACTTTGTTGGCGTGATTAATATTTATACCCAAATTCAAATTACAGATTTCTAGTACCAATAGTCTCTGAGCTAAATCGCGGACGGACGGACAGACATGGCGAAACTATTCCATGGTTCCTTGTTTACTACGGAACCTTAAAAAGGTGTTCAATAAAATTTTGAAAATACACGTAAATAAATCTGATTCGTAATCTAGATAGGTAAATGCTTACCAACCAAAGCAGGCACTCTGCCGAAGTGGTCCGCCATCCAGCCGAAGTATATCCCCCCCACGAACGAGCCCGCAAAAAAGATCGTCTGAGCGAGCGGCGTGTACCCGGCGTACTCGCACACCCAGCCGCGCTGAAACAAGCTCTGGATTACGAATAGACGCATCGTAAACGTAAATCGTAAATCGTAAATCAGCGTTGCGGTGTGTCCGGTAGGTACATACCTGCCTTTCATGCTGCGGCACAAGCTGAGGGGGTGGCCCATTGACCATTCCACACCAATAACTTTTAAATAGGCATATAGTAGACTCTTAGTGATAACTAATTTGTTGTGTTGTTAAGGTCAATAAAGTTTTATTTATTTATTATTTATTTATTTAAACCAAGTTTGAAAAGCTGAAACAAAAGACCGCAGCTTGTCGTATTTGGAAAAGCTACAATCTCACCTTGATTGACTGGATTTATGACAACAACAACAATGCATTTTGCGAGAGAGTGTCGGCTGATCAGAGGTGATTCCGATCGTCACACTGCCTGTAGCGATCATTTTTAGACAATCCTTCAACTGCAGGTAGCCAAGCTACTCGTATCTACACTATTTGTAAGCCATGCGAAGACACTCCCAGGTTTAGGGTTTCGGTCTCAAGACTTACCCAAACAGACTTCGACCAGAAATGTTCGGCGCAACCATGGACGTAGAATTAAGCCAAATGGGGCCAGTCTGGTTACGCAGTTATGACAATTTTTGATGAGGAAGCTGTTACGGTGGTGTATGATATTAAAAATGCTTGATGATTTTGCATTATTATTAAATTCAGACCCTGCTCAAAGCCTGACCAAAGTATATAATAAGCATAGCAGACTTAAATACCATCATACTGTAAACTACCTGGTGACTCCGAATTCCGTTGCCTCAAGGGTCCTAAGACTGGAAATAGATCGCAGTCTCACTCTACTCAGACTCAAGATAGAAATAGGTAGGTAGATAGAGGTAGATAGGTTTAAGTGACATATTTGTGTCACGTCGGACCCAACTCGTAGCACGCTCGATAGATTTCTAGCCTAAGGTAAGGCGCATACATACAACTTTTATATCGACTAAACTGTTTAGTCGAGTTGTGTACTTTTCATGAATTCCACACATTTAAACTATAATCGAAAGCAAATCGATACGGCTTTTTGATTTTTTTGTCGAGCAACTATCGTGTTGATAGTTTGCACACATTCTATGATCGCAGTAAATAATAAAATAAATAAAATAAAAAAGCCTTTTATTTCTTCCAGAAAGAATGCCATTTTACAAGTAAATTAGTTTTGTTTTTAGTTTAATACTTAGTAGTTACAGTTTTTATCTAGATATAATTTTGGATATGTTAGGTTACCAACGTGGTTATAGTATAATTACATAATATCTATTTTAAAATAAATTAAATAATTAAAATTATTCTGAAAGAACCCCTCTGCGGGTGAAGGCCTCCTCCAACTTGAGCCATTTTTCTCTGGATTGTGCCGTTTGCGTCCAGTTTGGACCCGCTATGCAAATAATTTCATCCTCCCATCATGATCGCAGTACATTCCTATAAACTTATGAAACACAACTAAATAGTTGTTCAACTAAAAGTTGTATGTTTGCGCTAGGCCTTAGTGTAGGTATCTTGCGCTTAGAACCCTACTCCTCTGTTCTGTAGGCCCGATTCTCGAAAGCTCGACGACCTCCCTGGCGCAGTGGTGAGCGCTGTTGTCTTATAACTGGGAAGTCCCGGGTTCGATTCCCAGCGGGGTCAATTTGGGAATTTATAATTTCTGAATTGTCTCTGGTCTGGTCTGGTGGGAGGCTTTGGCCGTGGCTAGTTACCACCCTACCGTCAAAGATGTGCCGCCAAGCGATTTAGCGTTCCGGCACGGTGGCGTGTAGAAACCAATTAGGGGTATGGGTTGAATGTTCACTGATGCTATACCCCTTCCAAGTTAGCCCACTACCATCTTAGACTGCATCGTAACTTACCATCAGGTGAGATCGCAGTCAAGGACTAGTTGTCATCGAATAAAAAAGAAATTAAGTGGCACTCGGGGACTGCCGCGGTAAAGCTATTGCATAGCATTTTATATCAACTTATGCAATTATAATTTACTTATGCAATACTTTTTTTGCATAATAAAAATTATGCAAAAAGATAATTAAAAAACAAACAAACAAGAAAAGCGCACTGTCACTACTTCGCGAGTGAGATTCGAACCTGCGACATCTAAAGAAAGCGGCCGCTCGCCCACTGCGCCAAACAGAGCTAAATAAACCTCTAAATCTAAAATGTTGAACGCTTACTGAACGACGGTGTTTTTGAGGTTTTTTTTTCGTTACGGAATTTCTTGATTCGGTCGCCGCGCTCAAACTGTTTGTCCTAGTTCAAAGCCCGCGATAAAAGCTATGCAATAGCTTAAAAGCTCACCTCGCTAACGACGGTCTCGTAAGGAATGTCGCCCAGCTCGAACTCCCAGCCGTCTGTGCACGGCACCGTCGGCGTGCCCGGTTGCACGGAGTTGTTCTGCAGCACGTCGCTCCAGCTGGCGTTGTACATCAGGCACCGGTCCCACTCGTCACCAAATGGCGCGGGCGGCGCCGTGAGGTTACGTCTGGAATGGTAAACATTCGTCAGTATTTGGAACGTAAGTTCCTTATCGCGCGGTGCGGAAGGGGGCTAGACGGAAAAAATTAAGGAATCGACACTCGACACATTTTTGAAACCGACACTTTTTTGTTGAATGTGAATTTTGCATTGTATTCGGTATTTTCGCGGTACAATATTGGGTCTCCGTAGCCTAGTGGCTTCGGCAGTCGCTAGGCTACGGAGACCCAATGTTGTACCGCGAAAATACCGAACACAATGTAATCGAAAGGAACTAAGTTCCATCCGGGTGTCCCTTGACACCTCTCAAGTTTTTTTTAAGATTTAATGGGGTAAGGATAAATATACGGGAAAAGTGGAAAAGAAAAAATTCTTCGGAGAAATCGTTGAACATACCTTCATAGAAAACAAATGCGTGCAGTGTCGTGGAACACCCGGTTGACACGTAGTTCCTTTTAATAATAAATCCTTACTAATATTATAAATGCGAAAGTGTGTTTGTTTGTTGGTTTGTCCTTCAATCCCGCCGCAACAGAGCTACGGATCGACGAGATTTTTTGCATGGGTATAGCTGTTGAGGACCTGGAGAGTGACATAGGCTACTTTTTATCCCAGAAAAATAAAAGTTCCCGAGGGATTTTAAAAACTTAATCCACGCGGACGAAGTAGCGGGCATCAGCTAGATAATAATAAAAAAAAATCTAAAGTTTTCGTATCGATAGTTTCACTCACTTCGTTTAGCCGCTACGCCACCAAAGCTATGCCGGAACGTGTGTAATAACCGAAAGCAAAAATCTTACACTTTTTTCGCCTAGCCCCCATCCGCCCAATCCGTACCTACTGTCCGATAAAGAACTTCGTTCCAAAACACACGTGGAAAAGAGGCCATGCTTCTAGCATAAATCAAAAGTCAGTATACCTACAAACTTATTACTAATTCTAGTAGCACATTAAGTTTACGAATTTACGAGGATGATTGTCACTACAATTTTATGAGCTCTGTAGTAAAAATGCTAAATATCCAAATAAAAAGTTAAACACGTTAAACACACATTGCCTTGTCATGTGCCACTTAAAGTTATCTAGGATTAAAATTATTGGACTATTGTTTTCGGACTCCATTTCGCCACATTTCGCCGTCACTGATCGATTGAAAAACAAAGAATGCAAAATATGAATTGTCTGGCCGCGAGCCTAGCTTAAGCTACTTGTGTGGGAAACCCTGGCATGCAGGTTACCTCACGATGTTTTCCTTCACCGTGGAAGGAAGCAAATGAGATAACTGCTGTGTAAAACGGACGTAAACTTTGAAAAACCAGAGATCGAACCACGGATCCTTCGAATAAGAGATCGACTTAACCACTAGGCTATAGCCTATAACCGCTACAGTTGTAACGCCTCTTGCTTTAGAGTTATCTACCTAAATTGATAAGATTATCGAAAATCTAATACCTACTCGTACCTACTTCACCAAGACAAGAGGCAGTCATAAGTGGCTAGGATACTCTTATTTCACTTAGGTATATTGATCTGAAATTGATAACAAAACATGTGTAAATAAACTCATTCCTACCGATTTTAGATATGCATTATTATTTAAGTGCAGCAAAAGATTACGTCATGAGATTGGTGGTTTAAGGTATTCTCTAAAATTGATTGCATCAGTGAAATGACTTTGCCTCTGATTTTGACATGATGCAGTAAGTAGGTAGGTATTAGATTTTCGACATATCGACACTGTCGTAGAACAAAGTTGCTTCTTCAAAATTGCTACTTTACAGGAGAGCAGTTTAAAGTTTTGAACTTGGTTTATTCGGCATTCCGTAGAACAATGTTGGCTATACGCTGCTATACGACATGGTTTTTGAGTATTTCTTAAGTATTTTTTTAATTAAAAATAAAACATACGAAACGCGACGGCTTTCCAACTAACAACATCGCAAGTGACAATCAACTGGCGGCCATATTTTTTTTTCTTTTGCAATAAGTATTAAGTTTCGCTGTACATTCATATGCGACAGTGTTCTACGACAGTGTCGATATATGAGACATGAGTCCATAATAAATGTTCACAAGAATTTTCTTATTCGATAGGTAGTAAACCCAGGCTGGCGATGGGTTGAGATGATGAATGAGGTGTAGAACTTTTGGTAACTTTTGTAACTACTATTACTTATGCATATAGGAAGGCAAATAAATAATTTGCTGAAGGCGCTAGTTATTATTTGTAGGCGACTTATTTCAATTCAATGAACTATTATCGAGAAAAAAGTTTAAAACTGTAACCCGTCTATGGAAAATTGGACGTTAGATACATCCGTCATATTAATTCATATAAAATGTAGCCTATATCACCCGGACCCGTAGTAGTTTTTTACCCACAAAATAGGGTAAAATTTGGCATGTAGCAACACTTTTTACAATATACACATAGCTATAAACGTACTCAACGTAGCTATAGCACATTTTTTGTCTCGCACTGTATACGCTAACAGCTCCTCTATACCTATTTGTACGCCCGGACCCTAATAAGTTAATAACCATAGAAGTAGGAACATAATAAAGAATCGATTGATACCTCATTCATCAAAATAGTAGTTTGCTAGGATGGAACTTACCTATTACCTACGTCGTAAATAAAGCTATCTACATAAGTAACTAAGTAGACTCCTAAAATCATGACCATAACGCCGAAAAGGGAGAATAATATTATTATGTTGGAACTGACATCATAGTAGGTATATAATATTGTATTTATTTCGTACCTACCTACCCAAGTTCGAGCAAATAATAATTATCTTTATAACGCTCCCACACACGATCAAACTTGCATGACGCTTGAAGCTTGATCAATTCGGAAGGATGAAAATTCGATTTTGCTTCAAGTAGACTTGTCATGCATACTGACAGCCATACACGGTCAAATTGATTGGACGTCGCATCAAGTATCACACAGAATTGACGGTAAAATTGATCGTGTTTGGCCAGCATTATCTTTTTGGTTTTGCCTTAGATAATCGGGTTAAAATATTTGGCATGTAACTGAACTCCAAAATAAGTATTTATCTTAAGGTGGATTATACGGATCTGGCCGCGAAATTCTAATTTAATTTGGTTTTTCGCAATTTGTAAACTAATACGACAAAGTAGGCTTATGGCATTCTAATTGCGCCAGTGGCAGTATCATCTTCACAGGTTTGTATAAAAATCTTTACTTGAAAGTGACCCGTTTAAGAAATAAATCAAAATACTGAGTTGGACGTGAGTTACTCACAAATTAGTCGATATTTTGATTAATTTCTTAAACTGGACACTTTCAAGTAAACATTTTCGACCGAGCGAAGCGAAGGTCTTTGAGTTAACTAGGGCGATTTGCACTTGTCCGTCCGTCCGTCCGTCCGTCCGTCCGTCTGTCAGAGCCTTATAACTTTTGAATTACTGAACGTAATTACTTCAAATTTAGATATAATATGTAAACCGATGGCCTCCAGCCGAAAATGGCTTAAAAAGTTATAAAAATCTTTATTTCAGGGGGGCTCTCATAGAAGCGAATGCGAAGTAAAAAAAAAAAATCGCGTTACATAAAATTGTTACGTATCATTTTAAAGATAATTTTGAACTGAGTACAAAAATATATTTTTTTTAATTTTTCCCTTAAAATTGACGAAATGGGGGGCTTTCAAAGTGGCGATTTTATACGCTCGCTTGAAGACGCTCTCTAGAAAAATCCGCTATGGATTTTCAAACTGATTTTATGTTTTTAGGTCACTTATATCCTGTACTTGAACAACAAATACTAAAATTATATGAATATTATAAAGAAACGAGATTATTTAATTTTTAATGGGCGTCAGTAATTCATATAGCATCAACATAGCTTCACAATAATGCTAATAGATGGCGCAGTCAGTAACTATTCCCATGGAACTACGAGTTAAATTCAATGTTTGATAAATAATTCAATGTTTTCACTAACGTTCCCTAACCTTTACGGGCTACCTATAAGTTAGGTGATTGATGTTTTCTGTCAACTTATTTATCACGATCCTGTACGGGACACCTAAAAGGATATTGGGACGGATGTTAGGACTTAGGATTGTATTTAGGAGCTACCTACGTTAAGAGACTCCTACTTAGGGGATGATTTAGGTATGTTTGGTGAAAACGGGCATAATAATAATGTCAGTTTTGGTTATCATGTATCGATTGAATGAATAATCATGGGATACCGTTACCGCGAGGTCTCAGTTCGGGGCGAACCACTAGTTATATAAACCTGTGAAGATGATACTACCACTGGCGCAATTAAAATGCCATAAGTCTACCAAAATTAAATTTGAATTTCGCGGGCAGACCCGTATAATCCACCTTAATAAGTAAACTAAGGCAAGATTAGTATGATACCTCAGCTCTACACCCAAATGCTCCAGCTCAGGCACTCGGCACCAGTGGCGCTGCGGCGTGGCGGTTATGAACATCTGCACGAAGTACACGAAGGCGAAGAAGACGCCGAAGGGCGCCATGCCCAGGAACAGCAGCTTCTGGTAGCGGCCCAGCTCGCCCACGTGCAGAAGCACCTTCTCCAGCGCATCGCTGTCAGCGTGCTCCTTCTTGTTTAGCTCCTCCTTCACATCCTGTGGGGCGAGGAGTTCAATGAAAGGAGTTCTTGACCACCTCCCTGGCTCAGTGGTGAGCGCTGTTGTCTTATAACTGGGAGGTCTCGGGTTCGGTTCCCGGCGGGGTCAATTTGGGAATTTATAATTTCTGAATTGTCTCTGGTCTGGTCTGGTGGGAGGCTTTGGCCGTGGCTAGTTACCACCCTACCGTCAAAGACGTGCCGCCAAGCGATTTAGCGTTCCGGCATGATGGCGTGTAGAAACCGATTAGGGGTAGGTATGGGTTGAATGTTCACTGCCATACCCCTGCCAAGTTAGCCCGCTACCATCTTAGACTGCATCGTCACTTACGATCGCCAGTCAAGGTCTAGCTTGTCATCGAATAAAATAAAAAGGTAAATATTAATGATTATTGATTATGTTAGAACGAATATTCTCTGCATATCTATCGGCTAGCTATACTACGAGGAGTGTTCTGAAGAGCTAATTTGACCTTACCCCACCCTCTCTCTTTTACAACCGCACCACAAGCTACCAAATGCAATTTCACCCTCACCACCTGGGTGCCTGTAGCACTTCGACCATCCGCTGTGCAAGAACTTCTTTTCCACGCACTACCAAACTGTGGAACCAAATCCCATCGACGGTGTAATTACAACATGGGGTTATTCAAGGGGCGGACCAACTAATTTCTAAAAAGCCGGCAATCGTGTTCCGACAAAGATCCTGAGTCAACACGATAAAAAGATATGGGCAAATTTAGATTTTCGCGAAAACTTGTACCAAAAACCTTAATTTTAAACTTTTTTTTATTTTTCGGAATTTTCCCTTTACTTGTGCTGTAAAATCTTGCATTTAACCAAAATTGACAATTCTAGGTCAACCGAAAGAACCCTATAGGTTTTGGGTCGAAAACCTATATGGTAGTTCCCATTGACCTAGAATCACGAAATTTGGCAAAAAGCAAGGTCTTACAGCACAAATAAAGGAAAAATTCCAAAAACTAAAAAAAGTTGAAATTATATATAATCATTAATCATAATGGCGGTATAATGGGTAGGTACGGAACCCTCGGCGCACGAGTTCGACTCGCACTTGACAGGTTTTTGTATAAGGTTAAAAGTTAACATCATGCCATGATGCCACCACCCACCATCAATTTATTCAAATCCGCATGTGTGAGTTTACCCGACTGCTGAATAACGGTAAGTACCTAATGTTTTTCAAGCTCATTGTATGTATCTATGAATGAATGTATATAATTATGTAGATCTAACGTGCTTACAAAATCATTGAGTACCTAATAAATCACCTACCTAATAAATACGCAAAATTATACTTTCTTAGTACGGAAAATTGTACGCACAATATTTTTTTTTAATGTTAGGTACAATAAAACTTATAGCTCAATTAATCTATACCTACTATAGGAATCATGCCCGCGTGGAATGGTTATGGTGGCAAGAATACTGGCTGCATTTTCGCGTTGGACAGCCAGGCTGATCCTTTGCGCAAAAATGAGCCAGCCCTTCTGTCACCAGTTGAAGCAATTAACCGCGGTGAAATGTCTCGTAAAAATTTTTTTGCACTTTGATTCCATGGCCCCAGGGTCTCCACTCTCCACAGCAAACGGATGAACGCAAAATTATACGAAAGCATCCGTCATATTGATTTTACCCGGAACATAATAACGAATCGATTGACACCTTATTCATCAATATCGGCTTAGTAATTTAGGTACTACGGTGGAACATACGTAAATACAAACAGACATACATACATACATACATAGATACATAGATACATACATACATACATACATACATACATACATACATACATACATACATACATACATACATACATACATACATACATACATACATACATACATACATAGACTGCTAAAGTCATAACCCTTGATTTTTCCTTTTCCATACTACGGCACTGTGAAACGTGTTGAATTTGGCGTTTTCACTGAAAATTGTTTCGTAAGCGCGGGTGAGAACTTTTTAGTTTTTACGACCGACTAAATAAGTGTAATTAAACGCAGCAACATAATTAAAAATATGTCTAACCTTCATTTCCATCGTTCCTCCTGCCATCCAATGAAGTTTCAATCCGCCTTAGAAGCTCATAATAAATGAGACCACATTAGAACCAATTCACTAAGCTTCATTCTAAAAAGCGACGAGCGACAACAGCCAAATATAAACTGTTGCGAAACCGTGTACGTCGCGCGTCGGCCGCGCACCCGACTAATTTACGTAGAATTTGATAAAAAAAAAACTATCTTGCCTTATCATCTTACCACATGGCCTGTCGAATCGATCGATGCCTACTTGCCCACCTATTTTAACTGAGATTTGCATAGGCAAAGTGTGAGTGTCATTAAATGTTCGAGGTCCTTTATGCGCGTTGAACAATTTTTGGTAGGGGCAAATCTGGGCACGCGTCACCAATATGCTAATGTTAACAATAGCTAAGTATGTCTGTAGCTATGAGTAGGTATGACGTGTTTTCACTTCTATCGGCAGTCATAACAGCCCATATTATCTAAAATTAAAATTCGTAACACGTTTGTATCTAATATTTCGTGACTATTTTATACAAATTTCATCACTGAATTTCAATTTAGCCGTGGAGATTTAAGAACTGCCTACGTACCAGCTACCTGGGTAGCTGTGGATGGGTACTGTGTATCTGCCGATTCTGAATGGATATAAAATAACATTATATAAAATATTAATTAGTTAAGATTATGAACCTAAAAATTAAAAACTTCAAAAAATACTACACAATTTTTAAAAAGTACTACAAACAAAATAGATACGTTAGAAACTAAGAAACCGATGCGCAAAGCTCACGCTTTTAAAAATGACGTGTACACTGTACATGCCGAAAGTACACTAGCGGCACGCTATGATGGCCGGTTTGACGTTTGTCCGCTCATGAAGTTCCGTATTAATTGATAACGACTTTGAAGGAAATAATTGTATTACTTTATTGACGATAGTGATGTGCAGAGATTCATAAATTTTATCGAATGTAGTTTTAGGTTTAGGACTCAAAATTTATTTATTAAATTGATTTCTAAAATGTATACAAGTGTAGAAAAATCAGTTTGCACCATTTAAGGGGTGAATGTACTTGTGAATATGAACAATTTTCACTATGTGGACAAACCTCTGAAATCGCAAAAAAATATCAGCTGTTTCATACAAAAGGTAAAATTTTTATTTTTATATGATATATACCACAACTCGGCATTTGGTTTTCTAAATTGAAAATTTTTAAAAATGGAATCTAATACGATCGTCACATAGGATCGCTGGCTAGCACAACTACTACCTCCGGCAAACTCGCGTCAATGCTCAATGCAAAACAAAGCAGTTTCGAATTGACGTTGCTTCGAAAAGTATAAACTGTCAGTGCAATGCGATTGTGATATAGTTTTGACCTGGCTTTGGATTTCAAATATTGATACTGCATTACTGTTGACCCTTGCTCGTTAATTTGGACTCTGTTCAAGCCCTTTGTTGTGGATTTCGTCGATATGACCGAACGTACGCAGAGAACTGTTCTAAATAGTCAGACACGTGAGTTCGTAATACGCCTTCGTAACTATTTCGATCGTGAAGCTCAAAATGGAGGGCCAATTTTACCTATAACGTCAGTGGTTGAACGCGTAGCTGATGCGCTTAATATTGGACAACGAACTGTTAGACGGATAACTAAAAAAAAAATATGGCGAGACTGGCACAGAAGAAAATAAACTTCACACACCAAAAAAGAGAAAACGAGCAAAACCAGTCGTAGGCATCAAGAAATCAAAAATTGGCAAAATGTTGTGTTCTTGGATGAAACATGGCTTAATGCTAACCATACTGTAGGCCGTTCTTGGAACGATGACACAGCAGCATCTACTTCCAAAGTTCCTGTAGGAAAAGGATCGCGACTTATAATTTGTCACGCCGGAACCATCAACGGGTTTGTCGAAGGTTCTCTCATGGCTTTTGCGTCAAAAACCACTGGAGACTATCATGAAGACATGAATGGAGAAAAGTTTACTGAATGGTTTACCTCAATGTTGTGTAGCCTCCCTGAACCATCTATTATAATTATGGACAACGCCCCATACCACTCGATGCAAATTGACAAGCCACCTGCCCAATCCCAAAAGAAAGCTGATATCGTCGCATGGCTTCGTAAAAATGGCGTAGATGCAAACATGAATATGTTAAAAGCGGAATTAGTACGTCTTTTAAAAGAAAACAAACCAACCAAGATCCGATACGTCATTGACGAAATAGCATTAGAACATGGGCACAGAGTTATACGGTTACCGCCTTACCATTGTGAGTATAATGCGATTGAGTTGGTGTGGGCTCAAATTAAGGGATATGCTGCAAGACACAATACAGAACCCCCATTTACCACAAAAAAAATGCTAAAATTATTAGAAGAAGCTTGTGAACATGTGACTAAAGGAGACTGGGAAAAGGTTGTGAATAGAACTGTTAAATTAATAAGGGAAGATTATGAAAGAGATGTGAAAATAGATAATATTATAGAAAACGAACATATAATTATTAATGTAGGTGATGATAGCAGTGACGACAGTGAAAATAGTAGTATGGACGAATCTGATTAATTATGGCCTTTTGTGGCACCTTTTTTGGTATCTTTTGTATTCATATGTTTCTTGTGTGCATATAAAGTATGTATATTCATTTTCATTCAAATATTCAGTTCGTTCAAATAAATTAAATAAACATATACATTTTTGTTTTATTAAACCTATTTAATCAGGTACAAAAACAAAACTTAATTGTTTTTTGTTCGAGAATAAATTGACATTCCACATCACTATTGTAATGTGTCAAACCGGCCATCATAGCGTGCCGCTAGTTTAGTGACGTTTGAAGTCGGTATTTTATTTCTTGTAATTGGACCATTATTTTGTGGGACATCTAATTAAAGTAGTAAAGGTTTTGTGATCTATTTCTTTGTTATTTGTTAGACAGACTCTACTGTTCTGGGATTTGAAATAAGCCATTTACTTTAGCAGTGAGTCTCGATCAGTCTCCGTCTTTTACACTATTCAATATGAATGTTTACGGTAATTTACAATACCTCCGTGCACGGCTAATTACTTCGCTGTATACAATATATAATTAGGTGACATTTCCTAACCAATTTGCATGTAAAGAGCAATTCATCCGCAAAAAGTGCGATTGCGCCCTTTTTTCTGTACCGTAGAAAATCTTTATTTTAATTAAGAAATCAGCACTTTTTAAGCCCGTTTACACTTACTTGAGAAGTTTAAGTTGAGCTTACTGGATAAGTATATATCAACTTCTTATTTTCTGTAGCTTTAGGCAATAATAATTTTGTACAGCTAAAAATATTTTTGCTAAAGCTAAAAGCATTTTAGCTATGCTAAACTTGGCTAATATTTTCCTCTCCCTAAAAATAATTGTATTGTAGCTTGTGTCAGTACTATTATATATTCTGTGCTTGTGTTAAGAGTGGGTACGACAATAGTGCAACGGTTGGGGATTGAAACATCGACCTTTCAGTTTTCAGTGCAGCAAATCATTTTGGTAGGTACCATTCTACGCAGTCACCACTTGCACATGAATAATGGGCTTGTAGAGTCTGTAGTTTCGCCGACTATCCGTAGATATAATATACAGACTCTTCCCTACAGTTCCCTATGGGAACACCTAAGCTCTCAGTATTAGGGACACTGAACCATGTTTTCACCAACGCTTACGAAATACCTACTTAGACGCTAAAGGTTTAGGTGACTTCTTAGGCTTTGGGATCCTTATTTGGGGTTCTTTTTAAGCTATTGCATAGCTTTTATCGCGGGCTTTGAGCGCGGCGACTGAATCAAGAAATTCCGTAACGAAAATAAACCTAACACCGTCGTTCAGTAAGCGTTCAACATTTTAGAGGTTCACAAGAAGCTCTGTTCAGCGCAGTGGGCGAGCGGCCGCTTTCTTTACCGTATAGTGTATGATGTCGCAGGTTCGAATCTCACTCGCGAAGTAGTGACAGTGCGCTTTTCTTGTTTGTTTGTTTTTTAATTATTTTTTTTGCATAATTTTTACTATGCAAAAAAAATTATTGCATAAATATTATAATTGCATAAGTTGATAAAAAATGCTATGCAATAGCTTTACCGCGGCAGTCCCCGATTGCCACTTAATTATTTCAACTAGTCAATGTACCTACGTAATTCTCTACCTACATAAGTATTATGTACATTCCAGTTATTTTCATTTATATATCGGTGGGTATTTTACTTTGCTGATAAAAAAGTCTTTGGCTTTTTGACTTTGCTGATAAATAATGCCAGTGACCTAAAAAACTTATTATGACACTCTTGCCAAAGACGAATCCGAGATAAGTAGGTAAGTAGGTAGTTATAAGTAGGTAGGTATAGGTATCTGATATACTGTATGTAGTACCTAGTAGGTACTCGTAGTATAGGTTGGTGTTTTAACTTACAATCAATCGAAATAGCTACAAAGAACAAATTGGGTTTGTTTTACCAATTGGTAAACATTTTACACTGCACGAACTATTAAACATACGGCTTTCAATACATAAAATCGAAAGATCCTCGAGTAGAGACCACGTTTCGGCAAACGGAGTGTAGGGCGCCCCCCGGCTGGCCGGCTAGATAGAGCGATGACACCCGGAAAGTCGCAGAGGTCGATTGTATGCGAAAGGCTGAGGATAGGCGACGTTGGAGCTACCAAAAGAGGGTATGTCCAACAGTCCAAACACATTGGCTGATGACGATGATGATGAAATTAACGTTCTTTGGAGGTTCTTAGAAAATCCTGTGGATTTTCAGGGTATACACTATAAGTACATATAATATGGGAGAAATCTCTGATGCCACAGGGGTTAGGTAGAATTTCTGGAACCCTTGACCCAGATAGGGTAGGTAAGTAGGTTAACAGAGGCACCATCATAATTCATAATAAATATTCATAATAGCCTTATCCAGTCATTGCTAATGTGGTAGCATTGGGTAGCATAAAATGCTATAAGTATGTATTTGTTTCATAAATATTACATTTTACTGATGAGTAGATATATCGATGGTTTACCCAAGTAAGGTAATTTAAGGACCTACTGCCTACCTTCAAGAAAAAAGGAGGCGAGGTTATCAATTCGACGCGTATTTTTTTTTGTTTTTTTTTTTGTCGATGTTCTTCTCCGTCAAATCTGAACCGATTTTAATTTTTTTTTATTTGAAAGGACATTGTTTAAGGTTAGTCCCATTTATATAATTACTAGCTGATGTCCGCGATTTCGTCCTCGTGGATTTAGTTTTTTAGTAGTAGTAGTTAGAACTCTATGATTTTCCGGGATAAAAAGTAGCCTATGTCACTCTCCAGGTCCTCAACTATACCCATGCAAAAAATCACGTCGATCCGTGGCCCTGTTGCGGCGTGATTGAAGGACAAACCAACAAACTAACAAACCAAAAAACCAACAAACTAACACACTTTCGCATTTATAATATTAGTAAAGATTACTATTTTTTTAATCAAGACTAGATAATCCTTGACTGCGATCTCACCTGACGTAACGAATGACGACGCAGTCTAAAGATGGAAATTAAACTTATACCCATAAATTAATCGGTTATGCGTAACAACAAATCGCTTGGCCGCACGTCTTTGACGATACTCAACTATTTTTGGCCCAACCCGGGAATCGAACCGGCAGTCTAACACGCTAAATACTAGACCAATCGTCGTCAAGTCTTCAAATCAAAGAAAACACTGAATTTATTTTTAACCGACTTCAAAAAGAAGGAGGTTCTCAATTCGTCAGACTTTTTTAGGGTTCCGTACTCAAAGGATGCCAACGGGACCCTATTACTAAGCCTCCGCTGTACGTCCGTCCGTCCGTCCGTCCGTCCATCCGTCCGTCCGTCCGTCCGTCCGTCTGTCAGCGGGCTGTATCTCGTAAACCGTAATTTTACATTAGACAGGTAGACATTTTTATTTTTTAGCTACAAATATATGAAGAAATGGGGGGCCGTCAAAGTTGTCGGTTGTAGACCAATATTGTTAGGGGGTCTATCTCAAAAACAAAACTAGTTAGGAATTTGAAATTGTGGTATATTATGTACATGTGGGCGCAATTGATTTCCGTTTAATTTATATTAATTAATTGGGAGTATTGTTTTGATTTCCGTATCCTTTTATTTTATATTAATTATTTAAAAGTATTGTTTCGACTTCCGTTTCCTTTTATTTATTAAAATTAGTTTAATCAAAGTGACATTTGACTTTGACAGCGCGGGTACGCCATTTTGCGCGCCATCTTGAAATCTATATATATAAAAGAAAGTGGTGTTAGTTACACTATTTATAACTCAAGAACGGATGAACCGATTTGGCTGAAAATTGGTGTAGAGGTAGCTTAGAACCAGGAGACGGACATAGGATATTTTTTATCCCGTTCGACCGCGTTTCCGTCATGTCACTATAAAACGTGGTATAAGAAAAACCCATCTGACATGGAATAACAAAACGCAAATGACAGTGGAATAACAAAACGTAAATGACAGCTAAACGTAATTTTGTCTTTGGTTAAGTATGGTAAAAAATTTGACAATTATAAAAAGTGTTATAATAAAGCATTACTGATATTATAAATGCGAAAGTGTGTTTGTTTGTTGGTTTGTCCTTCAATCGCGTCGCAACAGATCAGCGGATTGATGCGATTTTTTGCATGGGTATAGTAATGGATGTAGTAGTGGTTCCTCAGACCGGGAGAGCTACTTTTTATCTCGGATAATGAAAGAGTTCCCGCGGGATTTTTAAAAATTAAATCCATGCGGACGAAGTCGCGGGCATCAGCTAGTATTAGTATAAAAGAGCTGTTTCGACGATACGAATTCAGTCTCTGCCCAGAGACTCATTCGACTAGTAGATGCCTTCGCGTCTAGGTCGTTCCCTTTTGACTGAGGGATTGCGATAGCAATCGCTCCCTAATCTAATAATTATTGACTATATGTCTAGATTAGTGTAAATGATTAATTAATTATTTGTTGACTATATGTCTAGATTAGTGTAAATGATTAATTATTTGAAATTTTTCATAACTACCCTCACGTTCAGACGGTGGTTTGTCTGTCGTGTTGTGGTTAAATTGATTAGATGTGAGGTTCAGGGGCCGTTATAGGGGTGGTTCTCTTTTATTGGGACGAGCATACCGTCAACATCTCTTAATCGTGATGGGGATCACGCCTGAGTCATAATAATTGTCCATTGGTTGATTTGTTCATTTTGATAGTTACCCTCACGTTCAGATTTTTTGTCTGTCGTGCTGTGGTTATTAGCTGAGTGGAAAGGGGCCGTTATTGGGGATGGTGGAGACGGCTTTAGGTAGGGTTTCAGCGTTTTAAGAGACGCGTTCTCTTAAAGCCTGATTAGTTTTGAGTCATAATTTCCGCTTCTTGTCCATGGTTAATAAATGTAAAAGAGGGGCTTTTGAGGGTACTTTGTTCGAAGAATAAACATCCCGAGTAATGAACTTCCACGCTACCTACCCTCGTTGCGCGACAAATAAGTTTGACTTTGTTGCCGACGAGGATACCTGCTCCGACATACACTATATAGTGTATTTAAACAAAAAATATTGAAAACACCGATTTAAAATGCGATTTGTAAGTTGTGACCAAAACAAACCAGCATTTCTTCCCCATAATATGCTAATTTAGTACTTTCTAAGAACTAAGATATCTAAATATGTATCTAGTTTTAAAAAATGATTTGTTCATATGTACGGAACCCTAAAAGAGCGAGGCCCGACTCGCACTTGGCCGATTATTTTTTTTTAAGATTTTTTATTATAGATTTAGCATTTGTTTTCGTACATTAATGATCATAGGAATTTTTAATACTCCAACAGAGGAAAGAAGAAAGCAAAATATGTCCTTTTAGCCAATGGAAATTTTGAGATTGGAAGCGGCATTTTTAGAACATCTCAAAGTACCTAAGTACCGAAATTAATCTATTCACGTTCACGGTCACGGATATGATTAAGACTTAGTTATAAAATGTAAAAACAAACACCTACCTAACCTTGAACGCACATTTTCATCGGAAAACTAATCATAGCCTAGCTTTACTAGCTTTTTTTACCAACCGACTGCACCCTGCACACCGGTGTGTGCGAGGTGCGGGAGGAATAATATATTGCATCCTTGAAAACATCGCTCTCTCGTTCAAAAGTATTTGAATAAATCAAGAAATAATTTTTATTTCGTATCTAGTGTTACGAATTACGATGTGTGATGATCTAATTATTCAAATTCAAATTTATTTATTTACTGTAATATTAATACGTTTTTGTTACTTACTTGATTATAGGCATTGCTGGCTTTTCAATTCACAATTAGGTACCTAGAAATTTTTATTTTTTATCGCATAAATAGCGCCCGCACCCCCCATGCCAATTTGCATACTAACAACTAGTGCCCGGACATCAGTGCAACTCAGTTGAACATGGTAGGTAAAGTGTTCGTAGCCGCGTTTCTAGTCATCCAGCTGCCCACAAGATAGTATAAAAAACTTATTACAATGTTAAATGTTTATTTTGAAAAGAGCAACTGCTGAGTTTCTTGCCGGCTCTTCTCAGCAGAATCCGCTTTCCGAACCGGTGGTAGAGTCATGACTTGTCATAAAAGCCACAGGTTGGCCTACGTGAAAAAAATAATTTTGAATTTTGAATTTAGCACAGTACGTTTTTAGGTAGGTACTACATTTATAGACGTGGTTAATGGTATATATGTATTCAATGGCGGAATCACTACTCGATGCAGGAGTATAGTAACGTAACGTTGGTATTTGTACCAAGGTGGAAAGGACATCTCTGCATTAGGTGCCACAGCATCAGTAGCGAGCTTTTCTAGAGACCTGTCCAGAAGTGGACGTCTATCGATTGAGATCAGAGATTAATTGAGATGATGACATTGATAAAGATGTGCTTTCCAAATGCGATTATATATGTATATTAAGCTTTATGCTACATGAAAACTATAATCCTTTGATGAAAAATTTTCTTCTTCTTTTCTTCTTTGTCAGCCGATAGATGTCCACTGCTGGACAACTGCCTCCTGCATGGACTTCCACAGGCTTCGGTTTTACGCGTGAATCCAGCGGCACCCTACGACTCGTTTTATGTCAGGTCGTTGGTCCACCTAGTGGGGGGGTCTGCCAACACTGCGCTTACCGGTGCGGTGCGATAATTTTTTTATCGATGATATTAATCGCACCGTGATCGCACCTTTGCCTTTGCATAGTTTCAAGACACGCACCAAGCATACCTTTTACTTACTAAGTATTCTGTAACACTAACTTATTCAGAATTCCGTGGTTGTAACATTTGTAACAGTTTACCAGTAGAAAGTGTATACTTAAGTACGAAACGAGACATCGACGCCATCGAGTCGAGTTTCGCAAAATTGTCCTATTATGGCCTTACTTGTTCCTATTTACCCACTTTGGCAAACTTTCAATGCATTATATTTTTGGCGAGCATATTTTGCACGCAATTTTCACGTTAAACATTCATATAAAAAACATCGAGGACAAAATAAAACAAATAAAGTAAAGACTGCCAGCTTTATATTTTGACCTCGTTTTAGCGCCGAAAGCAAAAAGCAATAAAAGCTTCAAATTACCGTTTCGCAGTTTTATTTGCAGTTCCCATTTCTTTGTGTACGCTTTCAAGTAAGATAATTATAATCAGAAACTATTGAGAATTCTCAAAATAAAATGACGAGTTTCGAGATGATGGCGTGCAAAAACCGATGAAGGGTACCAACAACTAGGGTTCACACAACGATTAGTTCCATAGGTTCACATAAAAAATTGTCATAATTACCTATCCTTTCCTATTAATATTATAAATGCGAAAGTTTGTGAGGATGTTTGGATGGATGGATGGATGGATGGATGGATGTTTGTTACTCTTTAACGCGACAACGAATGAACCGATTTTGCTGAAATTTGGCACAGACATAGATTATAGTCTGGAATAGCACATAGGCTACTTTTTATCCCGGAAAAGCAAACAGTTCCTGCGGGATAGCATCGCTATTTTTTACGCATTTGTCCTTCAAAATACGCGCAATGGAGTTTTAGATTAACGTGATTTTTTTGCACAGGTAAAGTTAAGAGCCTGAAAAATGTCAAAGGCTACTTTTCATCCCGGGAAAACAAACGGTTCCTGCGGGATATTAGTATACTACTTTTTTACATCTTTCAATTATGCGCCAACGGAGTTACAGATTTTTGGATAGGCATAGTTGATGACTTGAAAAGTGACAAAGGCTACTTTTTATCCTGGGAAAGCAAACAGTTCCCGCGGGATATAAGTGTTCTACTTTTCACATATTTATCCTTAAATTAGGCGCCAACGGAGTTACAGATTGACGTGGTTTATTGGATAGGCATAGTTGAGGACTTGAAAAGTGACAAAGGCTACTTTTAATCCCAGGAAAACAAACAGTTCCTGCGGGATGTATGTATGTATGTATGTATGTATGTATGTATGTATGTATGCATGTATGCATGTATGCATGTATGCATGTATGTATGTATGTATGTATGTATGCATGTATGTATGTATGTATGTATGTATGTATGTATGTATGTATGTATGTATGTATGTATGTATGTATGTATGTATGTATGTATGTATGTATGCATGTATGCATGTATGCATGTATGCATGTATGTATGTATGTATGTATGTATGTATGTATGTATGTATGTATGTATGTATGTATGTATGTATGTATGTATGTATGTGTGTATGTATGTATGCATGCATGTATGTATGCGTGTATGTATGTATGTATGCATGCATGTATGTATGTCCTTATGTATGTATGTATGTATGTATGTATGTATGCTTGCATGCATGCATGCATGCATGTTTGTATATATGTATGTGTGTATACATGTATTTATGTATGTTTGTATCCTCCTCCTACTAACAATAAATACTTTAACTATATCCTATCCTACTTATTATTACTCATATTATCCCACTAATATTATTAATATGAAAGTTTGTGAGGATGGATGCAGTATACGGATGTATGTTTGCATAGATGTCGTATACGGTTGGATGGATGTATATTCTCTGAGATAGGGGTTGAACTATTTTGACTGTTATACTCCATAACTTCGTTAAATTTGAACTAATTTTTATTATTACTTTAACCAACTTCAAAACAGGAGAAGGATCTCAATGCAACGGAAACTTTTTTTAAGTATGTTCACCGATTAGTCGAAGACGCCTGAACCGATTTGGAAAATTCTTTTTTGTTTCAAAGGGTATACTTCCCAGGTGGTCCTATTTAAATTTTATAGAAATCAGTCGATCGTTTTTTAAAAAATCTACAATAATTAATGATATACTTTGTAGTGGCGCGGGCGTTTAAATGTATGCTCCCGGGACAAAAAGTAGCCTGTGTTATTTTCCAGGTCCTCAACTTTACCTGTGTAAAAAAAATCGGCCAAGTGCGAGTCGCTCCTCGCTCTTTTAGGGTTCCGTTAAAAAAAATTAAATTAAAATATTTCCATGTACCCATGGAAATATTTTAATTTAATTTTTTTAATATAATTTAATTTTTATTGTGTTGTTATAGCGGCAATAGAAATACAAAATACTTATGTGAAAATTTTAACTGTCTATCTATTACGGTTTACGAGATACAGGCCGCTGACAGACGGACGGACGGACAGCGGAGGCTTATAGTAATAGGGTCCCGTTGGCACCCTTTGGGTACGGAACCCTAAAAACCACGTTGACTATATGCACTTACACTTTATATGGTGAAATATTATAACTGCGAAAGTGCGTTGGTTTGTCCTTCAATCACGCCCCAACAGAGCTACGGATCGACGTGATTTTTTGCATGGGTACCTATAGTTGAGGACCTGGAGAGTGACAGGCTACTTTTTATCCCGCAAAGTTCACGCAGACGAAGTCGCGGGCATCAGCTAGTTAGGTTATATAAGCGTGTTCTTAGATTATTTTTTATCATCATCATCATTAGCAACCCATCAACGGCTCACTACTGGGCGCAGGTCTCCTCTCAGAGAAGGGTTATATTATAGTCCATAGTCCACCACACTGGCCCAATGCGAATTGGCGGACTTCACACACCCTCAAGAACATTATGAAGAACTCTCAGGTGTGCAGGTTTCCTCACGATGTTTTCCTTCACCGTTGAAGCAAGTGATATTTAACTGCTTAAACGCACTTGACTCCGAAAGTAAGAAGTCCCGGGATCGAACTATCATTGCTTATTTTTTATACTTAGTACTTATTTACTTATACAAAATATATTAAATATTGTACTACCTATACCTTTACAAGTAAGTTATTAAATATTACATGCATGCTTCAACGGTGAAGGAAAACATCGTGAAGAAACCTGCTGTGCGGGACGATATAGTGCAAGTGTTTGTGTAATAAAGAGACAGCATAATAGTGGACTGATTAAATAGCATAATTAGTTAGTAATTAATGTGTCATGTATAGTTTGGCAATTGTTTATAGTTTTAAGTACATAAGTCTCATGTATTATCTCATAAGTGAATAGGAAAAATAATAAATAAAGATGAAAATAGAAAACCCATAGGGAAATAGGCCGCGGCTCTCCTTACGGTACAGCTACGAGCCGAAAAGATACCTTATTAATTCCTAGAAATAGACCGCGGCTCTCCCAACGGTACAGCTAGGAACCGTAAAGACACCTCTGTAATTCCAAGAAATGCCGCGGCTTTCCCTACGGTACAGCTCATAGTAGTAAAGATACCTAATTATGTAATAATACCTATTATTATTACTAAATTGTGATTGGTTTAAGATAATGCGCTCTGATTGGTGCACTGATCGATAGCAAAATTACACCAATCAGAGGGGCTACATTTTTTCTGCTATTTTTGTATAAATTTAAATACCGGGCTGAATTGTAAGCCGGCACAGTTCCCACCGGCAAGCGGTAGCGGTACCCAATAAAGAAGAAAAGTTCTTCGAGAGTTTTCCTTGCTACCCAACCAACCCAGCTACAGCGAATGTACAGAAGCGTACACCTGCACACCTCCAGAGTTGTTCATAATGTTCTCAAAGGTGTGTGAAGTCTACCAATTCACATTGGGCCAGCGTGGTGGCCTATAACCCTTCTCTGAAAGGAGACCCGTGCTTAGTAGTGAGACGTTGGGGGGTTGCTGATGCTGTTTCTGATAGTACCTATCCTATTCCAAGTTAGCCTGCTATCTTATCTTATTATCTTAGACTTTCCCTACTAAAATACACTTTATTATAGTACTTATTAAACTTGTACAGTATATAGTACTTGTACGGTTCAGGACCGCACAGTAATGAAACTGCTTGTTAGGGGTACAAGTTTATTGCCCCCTACTTAGGCTATAACCTAATGGCAGTAATGTGAGCGCGATACGATGGAATTTTGCACTGATGAATGAAGTGGAAATAAGTGTATTTATAACAAATGCGTGAATGATGACTGGGCGAAATGTACGGTTTCAGCATAATATACCGTACAGTACCTAAAGTTCGGCCGTTCAGAGAATGCGTTCCTGACACCTGTCAGTTAGTCACGACAACTGTCACAAAATTATAACATTAATTGATTATTGATATAATAATGTTGTTTTAATGCTCATCAATTGTTAAAACGCTAAACAACCAGCAATAATATTTTTATCGTAACTGCAACGCTATTACAAAGTTACGTCGTCAGTTCAATCGCGACGTGTCAGGAACGCATTCTCTGAACGGCCGTAGTATAGTGAGAATTTCTTGACAGAACAACCCAATACTTGAACAACCAAATACAACCCATTTTTTGCCCGACCCGGGATACGAACCCGGGAACCAACCGGGAAACCACCGAGATAGTTACATACAGACGTACCTATCAACTAAGTACCAAATGAGTGGACTGGCGGCTAGGCATAGTCATTAGTCATCATGCCATCAAGGCATATGGCACACAAAAACGAATGCATGTAAAATTTACGAATGGTTAACCGAGCGCGCAAGCATTTACATAATTATTTAAATAATTATTTTAAAACATTCACACAAAAGTTTATTATTTTGAAATATACTCTCGATAAGCACGTAATGTTCGTGACGAGGAAAGGACGTGCTTGTGAACTAAAAAATTATATGCGGTTATACACGCTTTACATGCCTACTTAGTGACAAATTACATAGGTACATTAGATACCAATGAAATAGGAAGATACAAACCAAAATTACTTTGGCGCTTTTGAGTGACAGAATAATATGGACATGTCGCTAACATAGAAACACAGATAGGTACACACATATGGACAAAAAAAATACGTGTGGCAGTTGGCACTCGGGGACTGCCGCGGTAAAGCTATTGCATAGCATTTTCTAGTCGCACGCACACAAACACCGTGCCGAAGTCTGTCTAACTGAAACGACGGGGTGTTAGGGTTATTTTCGTTACGGAATTTCTTGATTCGGTCGTCGCGCTCAAAGCCCGCGATAAAAGCTATGCAATAGCCTAAAAATCATGTTTAGATTAGATTTCTTTGACTTATGAAATTGAAAATACATAAATGTTACCTAGGTATTGGTTTCTTTAGAGTAAATGAACTTTGTAATACACATTACATCTGAGTAAATAGTAAAGTAGGTAACATAAAGGTATATAAAGTAGGTAAATGTATCCTGTACTTATGTTATCTGCAAACTGATGGTTTGCGAGATCTTATACTTACAAAAATAATAGTCAATAGTTGGTACATCGAAATAAGTCAATGGCTTAATGGTAGTTGGTACCAATTTTTTTGTAGATACTTACACAATATCTCGAAACTACTTAATAATAAATAGAGAGGTCTAAAAATAGTTCTATCCTTTTTATTTTCATGAGTTTTTGAGAAGGATTGCATTACAATACAAGAGCTTCAATTTAGTTTATTAGTAACTACAGAATCGCAAAAATCATAACCTAACGCAAGTCGCAAGCCTACGCTGAGTAATATCGATTTCGAATTGGTACCTACCATAGGGACGAGTTTGCAACTTAATGTTACAGTTGCAACAAAATGCTACAGACTATATTTTTACTTAGACAACCTGTACTACAACCAATAGCGGACGCAAATCACGCGTAAAAATGCGGTGCCATAGGCTAAAATATTTTCGCATAGCTATCAAAAAAAATCGGCCAAGTGCGAGTCGGGCCTCGCTCTTTTAGGGTTCCGTACATATGACCAAATCATTTTTTTAAAACTAGATACATATTTAGATATCTTAGTTCTTAGAAAGTACTTAATTAGCATATGGGGAAAAAAATGCTCGTTTGTTTTGGTCACAACTTATAAACCGCATTATAAATGGGTGTTTTCAGTATTTGTTGTTTAAATACACTTTATCTATATATATAAAAGAAAGTGGTGTTAGTTACACTATTTATAACTCAAGAACGGATGAACCGATTTGGCTGAAAATTGGTGGAGAGGTAGCTTAGAACCAGGAGACGGACATAGGATACTTTTTATCCCGTTCGACCGCGTTTCCGTCAAATCAAACGTGGTATAACAAAAACGCATCTGACATGGAATACCTAACAAAACGCAAATGACAGTGGAATAACTAAACGTAAATGACAGCTAAACGTAATTTTGTCTTTGGTTAAGTATGGTAAAAAATTTGACAATTATAAAAATGATAGAGCTAAACGTAATTGTTGATAATATCATCAGTAGGTAATATGTTTTCTCTTTGAATCATCATTAACAATGCCAGGAGCAAAACGATCAAATGTTTCCTGCTACAAAGCTACGGATTGAAGTGATTTATTGGATAGGTATAGTTGAGAACCTGGAGGGTGACAAAGATTTCCCGCGGGATGTTATGAACTAAATCCACGCAGACGAAGTCGCGGGCATCAGCTAGTAGTACATAAGATACCAAAATTTCAAATTCCTAACTAGTTTAGTTTTGAGATAGACCCCCTAACAAAATTGGTCTAAAACCGACAACTTTGATGCCCCCCCATTTCTTCATTTTTGTAGCTAAAAAATAAAAAAATATATATTTGAACACCACTTAATGAACTCTAGAAAATGACACCCCACATGTCACGGTAAAAAAATAAAATTTTATTTCGACTCCTTTTACATGTATGGGAGCCCCCTTTATTCTAACTTTATTTTATTTTTATTATTTTTTGTTATAGCGGCAACAGAAATACACAATATGTAAAAATTTCTACTGTCTATCTATTACGGTTTACGAGATACAGCCCGCTGACGGACGGACGGACGGACAGCGGAGGCTTAGTAATAGGGTACCGTTGGCACCCTTTGGGTACGGAACCCTAAAAATCATCACAGATTGCGTAAAGTAAATCATTTGTAACGAATAGGAGTGGTAGTACCAGGTAGTACAGTGCCTACGGGTAGTAAAAAAAAAAACTCTATTTAATGGAACAACCATACCAGAATATTTTTATTTATGTTGATAAACTGGTCAACACACAGGCGTGATTCCCAAGAGAATGAGATGTTGAGATGTGGGTTCGATCCCGCCGACCTCGGAATTTTTGATAAGTATTCTGACGTATTTATATTTATTCGGATATCATACTAATCGTAATCATACTTATATTATAAATGCGAAAGTGTTTTTGGAACGTAAGTTCCTTATCGCGCGGTACGGAAGGGGGCTAGACGGAAAAAATTAAGGAACCGACACTCGACATATTTTTGAAACCGACACTTTTTAGGGTTCCGTACCCAAAGGGTACCAACGGGACCCTATTACTAAGCCTACGCTGTCCGTCCGTCCGTCCGTCCGTCCGTCCGTCCGTCCGTCTGTCAGCGGGTTGTATCTCGTAAACCGTAATAGATAAACAGATGAAATTTTCACATATTATGTATTTCTATTGCCGCTATAACAACAAATAATAAAAATTAAATTAAATTAAAAAAATTAAATTAAAATGTTTCCATGGGTACATGAAAATATTTTAATTTAATTTTTTTAACGGAACCCTAAAAGAGCGAGGCCCGACTCGCACTTGGCCGATTTTTTTTGTTGAATGTGAATTTTGCATTGTGTTCGGTATTTTCGCGATACAACATTGGGCCTCCGTAGCCTAGTGGCTCCGGCAGTCGCCTAACAGTTCAAAGTCGATGGTTCGAATCCCAGCTCGACAGACTGAATTTTCTGTTTTCAATTTTATTTTAAATAATTTCTACATGTGGAATTTTTCCCTAATTTTTTAAAACTTATAAGTTAAAAAAAATCAATGTTGTACCACGAAAATACCGAACACAATGTAATCGAAAGGAACTATAACGTTCCATCCGGGTGTCCCTTGACACCTCTCAGGTTTTTTTCGTAGGTTTGTTGGTTTGTCCTTCAATCCGAGCTACGGATCGACGTGACTTTTTGCATGGGTATAGTTGAGGACTTAGAGTGACATAGGCTACTTTCTATCCCCGAACATCAAAGGGTTCCCGAGGGATTTTAAAACTAAATCCACGCGGTCGAAGTCGCGAGAATCAGCTAGTTTCCTATAAGTGTAGGTTACAAAAAAATATAAAAAAATTGGAACAATCACAATTCCACGTCAATAAAACAAGCTTCGCAATATCAATTTTGAAGAGAATGATAAGAATACTCGACCTTTATATTCTTTAACAATAAAATAAATTGATAGCGTTACAAGTTACCTACTACCACACGAGTAAATACAACCTCCACACGATGTTATAAAAGTTTATGCTAACCTTTCCATTATAGATGTATTTTTATACCAAATAAAAAATTATTGAAACGTCCTTAAATTATATGCTAAAATGTATTACACTTTTTCCACATAATATAGTGTAAACCTATATTGTCGATAGACCAATAAATAATGATTTTGTAATATCAATTATTATTTATATTCGACAGTTCCTAAATCACCGCGGTTTAGAAGTGCAGTTCCTTGCAGCATCAGGATTGAGGAGTCCTAAATCCCCACCGGTGGGCAGTACCCCTACAGCATCAGGATTGAGGAGTTGGGACCTGAAATCTTTATGAGACCACATCGCAAAGTTTCTCTGTCGATTACATAAAGATCAACGCAAATCAGTTTAGAAATCTCGGAGATATCGATGTACGTAGATATAGAAAAACAAAACTTCTCCTTCTTTGAAAGTTGGATATAAGAAACCTTAATTACTCCATAAAACATGAGCTATCTGCCAGTGAAGGTCCGGTCAAAATCGGTCCAGCCTTTTCGGAGTTTAGCTGGAACCAACAAACGGAAAGACAGAGAGGCAGGCAGGCAGACAGACAGACAGACAGACAAAAATTTTAAAAATTGTATATTATAGGTACCGTATATTTTACTTTCCTAGGCATTCAGTCATGGAAGTAGTAGCACGTAGTAGAGCCATTAGTCGTTTTCCTAGTTCCATGAGTAGAGCATTATTTTGACATAACGTACAGCCACTTCAATTTTATTTTATTTTTTGCACTCTTACTGGCAACTACTAAATAGCAAACTTACAAACTAGCAAGCCGACCCTGCTTAGTAGAGTCAATTCCATGTCCATAATTTATGCGCTTGGTAGTTACACCTATCCCTGACCCTACCAAGGTATCCCTAATGGAAAAAAAGGCCGGCCAAGTGCAAGTCGGACTCGCGCACCGAGGGTTCCGTACTCCAAAAGTAAAAGTAAAACGATAATATTATATTAATTTGCTTATTTATCATTAACTTTGTTTGTAGAGGTTTATTGTTAATATAAAAAAACTATGCTAGTTAGAGCGTTGGTTTTATTTTTCCTGTAAAATATACATAAACCTCTATTGACCATAATTATTTCAGATTTTTCGATTGGTAAACTTCGGAGATAAGGGGGGGGGGGGGGGGACGGTATTTTTTTCGACATTTTGGCCGATTAATCAAAAACTATTATATATAGAAATAAATAAAAAACTGTTTTAGAATGCACAAGTAAAGGCCTTTCATATAATACCCCACTCAGTATAGTTATTTTACTTTGAAATTTCAAACCCCCGATTTTCCCCCTTTTTTAATAAAACTAAAAATAATTTTCGATTTTTCTTTATTCCAATAATGTTGGGCCACTATTACACACAACTATGCCAAATTTCATGTCGATAGCTTTAATAGTTACTGAAATAATCGACTGTGACAGACGGACGGACGGACGGAGAAAGTCTCACCATAAGGGTTCCATTTTTACCATTTTTGTACGGAACCCTATAAATTCCACCGTTTGCGAAAGGTTGGTTAGGTGGAAACTCTGAAAATGGGTATAAAAATAAAATAAAATATAATATTTCATTACCCTATCAAAGATGTTATTGATTTATTTATTATCATATACGGGACTGCTCGCGAAATTCAAATTTAATTTGGGTTTTCGCAATTTGTAAACTAATACGACAAAGTAGGCTTATGGCCTTCTAATTGCGCCAATGGCAGTATCATCTTCACAGGTTTATATAAAAATCTTTACTTGAAAGTATGCAGTACATAATTATAAGAAATTAGTCAGAATATCGAGTTGGAGCTGAGTTACTCACAAATTAGTCGATATTCTGACTAATTTCTTAAACTGGACACTTTCAAGTAAAGATTTTTATTTAAACCTGTGAAGATGATACTGCCACTGGCGCAATTAGAATGCCATAAGCCTACTTTGTCGCATTAGTTTACAAATTGCGAAAACCCAAATTAAATTTGAATTTCGCGGACAGACCCGTATAATCCACCATTATTTTATGTTGATAAAGTACGGTCTACTACAAATAGTACATAGATACTTATGTACATGCAATGGTGACAAATTCTATAGGTTTTATGTTAATGCCAAATAATTATTACGTTCATACAACAATGATGCAATGCAACACAGCGTGTCGGAATGAGAAGCGCGACGAATTCCAAATTGATGTGTATTTTACACAATCAATTTGAAATTCGTCGCGCTTCTCGGGACGCGGTGTGGTTGTGATTGTGTGGTGGTGGTACTATTATGTATTCTGTAGTGTCACAGTAGAATTATGTACTAAGTACACATAATTCTACTGTGGTAGTGTGGCCTGTGGTTGCGCCTGTACCTCAGATTATATTAGCAGAGATTCTTTGGTCCGCGGTTTTTAATACTTTTTATGGGTTTAAATTGACTTATATGTCCAGCAGTTTAGGATTGAGGAAATGGAACCCATGATTGTTATGGATAACCATGCGAAAAATTGCCTAATTGAATATAAAATGAACACGAAAATCATTCAAAATATACACTCAACGTAGTTACGTACCTACCTAGGAAGAAGCTCCTCTCAGCTTAGACTTTAACAAGTTACCATAGCATAAAAAGAGGACTTTATCTACTATTCCATTCCATATGAATTCCATATGAAATAGGTAGGCGTATTTTAAAAAAAACGGCCAAGTGCGAGTCGGACTCGCGCACCGAGGGTTCCGTACTCCAAAAGTAAAAGTAAAACGATAATATTATATTAATTTGCTTATTTATCGTTAACTTTGTTTGTAGAGGTTTATTGTTAATATTAAAAAAACTATGCTAGTTAGAGCGTTGTGACCATAATTATTTCAGATTTTACGATTGGTAAACTTCGGAGATAAGGGGGGGGGGGGGGAACGGTATTTTTTTCGACATTTTGGCCGATTAATCAAAAACTATTATGTATATAGAAATAAATAAAAAACTCTTTTAGAATGCGCAGATGAAGGCAAATAAACTAACAAGAACTAGACAAATCAATTCAGAAAAATCCAATTTCCGAACCGGTGGTAGATTCATGACGTGTCATAAGAGCCACAAACCTGTGGCTACGAGCCTGACGAGCCAGGGCCTACGTGACATAAATAATTTTGATTTTGAAAATTAGAAATTTGAATTTGAATTAACAGATGAGGGTATTTATTCCGAATTTTAGACCATTTATTATTATAGTCGTAATTCCTATTTCCATAGTCGTAAACGTATAGATCACTAGATGCTCCTTTCATACCTACCTACTACAGTCTATATATATAACGTAGGTAGGTATATAAAAGGATCGAGCGGGCCTTGCCTTGGGTCAGCAATCTGCACGCGATATCGCCCCTGATTTCATGGAAAGATAAGTTAGTATGTGCTGTTTGATCTTTTTCACGCGCCCAAATTCGTAAATATTAATAAAATTGTAGGTTAGATTATTTGATTGGTAAAATCCTGGACAACCTACAATTCACTTTCAACTCCTTACGAAAACCAGACTTCAATTGCCACTACAACGAATAAAAATAAACTTTCGATACAAATGTATCTATTTTGAAAACCCGACTGGGCTGAAAAATAGGTAGTTGTGTCTACCTATTTTTCTGCCTAAGTACATATCTACATGATTGAAGTTACGGCTTATGGTAGGTAATGTAATTTGTTTATACTTGCTGGTTCTTCTCGGCAGGAACGGCATTCCGAACCAGTGGTAGACTCATCGACGATTCAAAAGCACTTGTAAAAAATGTTGAATAAAAAACATTTCTATTCTATTCTATTCTATTCTATTCTATTCTATTCTATTCTATATACCCTACGTATATCATCGCAATTGGAGACATATAAATAAAAAAAAATATTTTCCATAATTTTTATTTTTATTATGATTAATTATTAATTAAAAACCTACTTATATAAATAAACATAATTGGAGACATTAATATTTAAATATCATGGAAATATTCAATATGGAAATATACCTGTATTCTTCAAATATCATGGAATTCCGCAAAATAACGCCTGATTCTATTCAATTGGAGGCCGTAAGTATATGGAGCTCGTAATTATTATATTGGTTTATGGATTTAGGTACGAAAGTGTAATTTAAAAAAATTGGATGAGTGTTTAATCCGTTGTTTAGCCATATCGCAGATGGCTCTAATTGGGTGGATTAAAATGGTATTTAAACTTCCTGTGTCGTTCTTAATGGGTCCAATTTATATGAGTAGGTACCTAATCCCATTCCCATGCACCAATTATTATTATCTGGGCGGTCGGCCAATGAGTAATATTTATTTTTTAATTTTATTTTTTTTAAGTTATTTTCGTCGTAAAACTACAAACCCGTACCAGATTCGTCTTTATAGATATAGCTTATTCAGAAAAACATACCTAAGTATACTTTTTATTCTAAATCTAGCACAAATGTAATCGTTATATTTTTGGAAAATAATACTACATAAATAAAAATTCTTTTAAAAAAACCGACTTCAAACCAAAGCTTCAAACGCCACTACGAAGTGTAAAATAGTTTTAGTTTCAAGTACATAGTATGTTGAAGTCGCTTTTTAGTGTAGCTTCATAGGATCAATTCTCTGATCGCGAGAGATTTGCCCTTACTTATTTCTGGAGGAGTTTCGTCATCCATCACCGAAGATATTCATAAGATGTTCACCAAATTTAAATGGGGCCAACCTGTTACCTGACGGTATTTACAGTATCCGGACGGTAGTAACATCGACAAAAAATAGGTGTCGAATTGAGACCTTCCTCCTTCTTCAAAGTTGGGTAAAATAACGCAAACATGAAAGCAAAATCATACAAGCAACTTCATACATACCCCTGACGTGCTATAGATACGTACCGAATCCGTGGTGCGTAGAGGTAAAGATACTTACTATCATCATCATCATTACCATTCACCACGACTGACTGACGACCTCCCTGGCTCAGTGGTGAGCGCTGTTGTCTTATAACTGGGAGGTCTCGGGTTCGATTCCCGGCGGGGTCAATTTGGGAATTTATAATTTCTGAATTGTCTCTGGTCTGGTCTGGTGGGAGGCTTTGGCCGTGGCTAGTTACCACCCTACCGTCAAAGACGTGCCGCCAAGCGATTTAGCGTTCCGGCACGATGGCGTGTAGAAACCAATTAGGGGTGTGGGTTGAATGTTCACTGCCATACCCCTTCCAAGTTAGCCCGCTACCATCTTAGACTGCATCGTCACTTACCATCAGGTGAGATCGCAGTCAAGGACTAGCTTGTCACCGAATAAAAAAAAATACAAGCAACTTCATACCATCTGACGTGCTATAGATACTTACGTACCGAATCTGGTGCGTGCAGATAAAGATACCATCATCATCATCATTACCATTCACCATCACCATCATCAACCCATCAACAACCAATCTTCACGCCCACAATAATGTTTTGAGCCATAGCTATAGGTACTTACAGTACCCGGCGATATATATTGCACATCGGCCTTTGGAATAAAACGCTATTCTATTCTATTCACAGTTCGACTGCATTTTTTTTATATAATACTAGCTGATGCCCGCGACTTCGTCTGCGTGGATTTAGTTCATAGCATCCCGCGGGAAACCTTTGTCACCCTCCAGGTTCTCAACTATACCTATCCAATAAATCACGTCAATCCGTAGCTTTGTAGCAGGAAACATTTGATCGTCTTGCTCGCGGCATTGTTAATGATGATTCAAAGAGAAAACATATTACTGATGATTTATCAATTACTTTTAGCTATCATTTTTATAATTGTCTAATTTTTTACCATAATTAACCAAAGACAAAATTACGTTTAGCTGTCATTTACGTTTTGTTATTCCACTGTCATTTGCGTTTTGTTATTCCATGTTAGATGCGTTTTTGTTATACCACGTTTTATAGTGACTTGACGGAAACGCGGTCGAACGGGATAAAAAGTATCCTATGTCCGTTTCCTGGTTCTAAGCTACCTCTCCACCAATTTTCAGCCAAATCGGTTCATCTGTTCTTGAGTTATAAATAGTGTAACTAACACCACTTTCTTTATGTTACGTGATGTACTCTCCGATTGTGAAGAGATTTCAGTAATTACCACGTGAATTTCTGGCTAACTTTCCTTGCAATAGAATAGAAATAGCATTTTATTCCAAAGGCCGATGTGCAATATAATATATATATATGTTACGTGATGTACTCTCCGATTGTGAAGAGATTTCAGTAATTACCACGTGAATTTCTGGCTAACTTTCCTTGCAATAGAATAGAAATAGCATTTTATTCCAAAGGCCGATGTGCTATATAATATATCGCCGGGTTCTTGTATGTAGTATGGCAACAAAGTTATGAAGGTACTTACTAAATAGTTAAGTACTCGACGATGTAATCTGTATTTTAACCTACTAAATATCTAGTGATAACTGATTAGTGATAAGCAATTAAGTACCTGCAGATTAGTAAATCGGCCTAATAGCAATAAACGAGACAGATTTACGTTGGGACAAATACAAAAAAAAAGGCGGCCAAGTGCGAGTCGGACTCGCGCACCGAGGGTTCCGTACTCCAAAAGTAAAAGTAAAAGGATAATATTATATTAATTTGCTTATTTATCGTTAACTTTGTTTGTAGAGGTTTATTGTTAATATAAAAAAAACTATGCTAGTTAGAGCGTTGGTTTTATTTTTCCTGTAAAATATACATAAACCTCTATTGGTATTGACCATAATTATTTCAGATTTTTCGATTGGTTAACTTCGGAGATAAGGGGGGGGGGCGGTATTTTTTTCGACATTTTGGCTGATTACTCAAAAACTATTATATATAGAAATAAATAAAAAACTGTTTTAGAATGCACAAGTAAAGGCCTTTCATATGATACCCCACTCGGTATAATTATCTTACTTTGAAATTTCAAACCCCTGATTTTCCCCCTTTTTTAATTAAAATAAAATAATTTTCGCGTTGATTTTATTTTTCCTGTAAAATATACATAAACCTTTATTGACCATAATTATTTCAGATTTTTCGATTGGTAAACTTCGGAGATAAGGGTGGGAATGGTATTTTTTTCGACATTTTGGCCGATTACTCAAAAACTATTATATATAGAAATAAATAAAAAACTGTTTTAGAATGCACAAGTAAAGGCCTTTCATATGATACCCCACTCGGTATAGTTATTTTACTTTGAAATTTCAAACCCCCAATTTTCCCCCTTTTTTAATAAAACTAAAAATAATTTTCGATTTTTCTTTATTCCAATGATGTTGGGCCACTATTATACACAACTATGCCAAATTTCATGTCGATAGCTTTAATAGTTACTGAAATAATCGACTGTGACAGACGGACGGACGGACGGACGGACGGACGGACGGACGGAGAAAGTCTCACCATAAGGGTTCCATTTTTACCATTTTGGTACGGAACCCTAATGACAAAAGGAAAAACGATTGAAAAAGGACACTAAAATGTCTCTTTTTAACTCTATCTCAAGTCCGACAACGCTCATTTGGTCTACATATTAAAATTCTTATCAAAAACTTATTAAGTAAGTACGTTATTTTCACAGTATTGTATCGAAATAAATAAATTAGCTTGAGATAAATTGCGACTTCGCGGAAACTTGCTAGGCGCTATACTTCGACAAAAATACAACTGAAGCGAATTAGTTATCCTTTACACTAGCGGCACGCTATGATGGCCGGTTTGACGTTTGTCCGCTCATGAAGTTCCGTATTAATTGATAACGACTTTGAAGGAAATAATTGTATTACTTTATTGACGATAGTGATGTGCAGAGATTCATAAATTTTATCGAATGTAGTTTTAGGTTTAGGACTCAAAATTTATTTATTAAATTGATTTCTAAAATGTATACAAGTGTAGAAAAATCAGTTTGCACCATTTAAGGGGTGAATGTACTTGTGAATATGAACAATTTTCACTATGTGGACAAACCTCTGAAATCGCAAAAAAATATCAGCTGTTTCATACAAAAGGTAAAATTTTTATTTTTATATGATATATACCACAACTCGGCATTTGGTTTTCTAAATTGAAAATTTTTAAAAATGGAATCTAATACGATCGTCACATAGGATCGCTGGCTAGCACAACTACTACCTCCGGCAAACTCGCGTCAATGCTCAATGCAAAACAAAGCAGTTTCGAATTGACGTTGCTTCGAAAAGTATAAACTGTCAGTGCAATGCGATTGTGATATAGTTTTGACCTGGCTTTGGATTTCAAATATTGATACTGCATTACTGTTGACCCTTGCTCGTTAATTTGGACTCTGTTCAAGCCCTTTGTTGTGGATTTCGTCGATATGACCGAACGTACGCAGAGAACTGTTCTAAATAGTCAGACACGTGAGTTCGTAATACGCCTTCGTAACTATTTCGATCGTGAAGCTCAAAATGGAGGGCCAATTTTACCTATAACGTCAGTGGTTGAACGCGTAGCTGATGCGCTTAATATTGGACAACGAACTGTTAGACGGATAACTAAAAAAAAATATGGCGAGACTGGCACAGAAGAAAATAAACTTCACACACCAAAAAAGAGAAAACGAGCAAAACCAGTCGTAGGCATCGATAGCTTTGATGCCGATGCTATCCGAAGACATGTTTACGGCTACTATTTACAGAAGGAGTATCCAACAAGAAAAAAGTTGGTGCATTCACTGAAGGAAGCTGGATTATTCTTCGGTGGGGAAAGTTCTTTAACGAAGATTTTGAAGACCATTGGAATTCGATACAAAAAATGTAACAAACGCAAAATATTGATGGAAAGATTTGATATAGCGATGGCAAGGTATACTTTTTTACGGCAAGTGAAAGAAATCAAAAATTGGCAAAATGTTGTGTTCTTGGATGAAACATGGCTTAATGCTAACCATACTGTAGGCCGTTCTTGGAACGATGACACAGCAGCATCTACTTCCAAAGTTCCTGTAGGAAAAGGATCGCGACTTATAATTTGTCACGCCGGAACCATCAACGGGTTTGTCGAAGGTTCTCTCATGGCTTTTGCGTCAAAAACCACTGGAGACTATCATGAAGACATGAATGGAGAAAAGTTTACTGAATGGTTTACCTCAATGTTGTGTAGCCTCCCTGAACCATCTATTATAATTATGGACAACGCCCCATACCACTCGATGCAAATTGACAAGCCACCTACCCAATCCCAAAAGAAAGCTGATATCGTCGCATGGCTTCGTAAAAATGGCGTAGATGCAAACATGAATATGTTAAAAGCGGAATTAGTACGTCTTTTAAAAGAAAACAAACCAACCAAGATCCGATACGTCATTGACGAAATAGCATTAGAACATGTGCACAGAGTTATACGGTTACTGCCTTACCATTGTGAGTATAATGCGATTGAGTTGGTGTGGGCTCAAATTAAGGGATATGCTGCAAGACACAATACAGAACCCCCATTTACCACAAAAAAAATGCTAAAATTATTAGAAGAAGCTTGTGAACATGTGACTAAAGGAGACTGGGAAAAGGTTGTGAATAGAACTGTTAAATTAATAAGGGAAGATTATGAAAGAGATGTGAAAATAGATAATATTATAGAAAACGAACATATAATTATTAATGTAGGTGATGATAGCAGTGACGACAGTGAAAATAGTAGTATGGACGAATCTGATTAATTATGGCCTTTTGTGGCACCTTTTTTGGTATCTTTTGTATTCATATGTTTCTTGTGTGCATATAAAGTATGTATATTCATTTTCATTCAAATATTCAGTTCGTTCAAATAAATTAAATAAACATATACATTTTTGTTTTATTAAACCTATTTAATCAGGTACAAAAACAAAACTTAATTGTTTTTTGTTCGAGAATAAATTGACATTCCACATCACTATTGTAATGTGTCAAACCGGCCATCATAGCGTGCCGCTAGTGTAGTTTCAATTAAGTTTTAAATTAAATTAATTAATTTCAAGTCTGCGGATATTAATAATTATACTAGAAAATTTAGATAATTATTATAAAATAAGCGTTTAATATCTCTAAATATTTTATATTATAACATACGTTATAGTAAAGAAAAGCAGATTGTAAACGTACCTATGTGATTTGTTATATTTACCGAATATTATACTTTCATATTAAACATTTAGTAAAAAGCTGATATATATTATTTTTCAAATTCACATCGTGAATTATATATCAGCTTTTTACTAAATGTTTAATATGAAAGTATAATATTCGGTAAATATAAATGTGAATTTGAAAAATATCAGCTTTTTACTAAATGTTTAATATGAAAGTATAATATTCGGTAAATATAAATGTGAATTTGAAAAATATCAGCTTTTTACTAAATGTTTAATATGAAAGTATATAATATTCGGTAAATATAAATGTGAATTTGAAAAATATCAGCTTTTTACTAAATGTTTAATATGAAAATATTATATTCGGTAAATATAACAATTAACAAAACATCATTTTTTTAAATTTTTGTCTGTCTGTCTGTCTTTTGTTCCGGCTAATCTCGGAACGGCTGAACCGATTTTGACGGAACTTTCACTGACAGATATCTGATGTTAAAGAGTAACATAGGCTACTTTTTAACCGACTTTCAAAACCGGAGTTGTGTTTTTCTACGTATGTATATCGATTTTTCCGTGATTTCTAACCGGATTTACATGAATCTCTTTTAATCGATACAGAAACTTTTCGAGATGGTCGCATTCGTTCTGATGCTGCGGGGTTACTGTCGACCTAAATTGTGGTGATTTATTTACTGCCGATTATGAATACTTAGTTGTTGTAGATACCAAGAAAAGACTACATAGATATTTCCAGGACTCTTGATGCTGCAGGATTCTGCCCACGAGAGCGAAGTCGCGGCCATCAGCTAGTTTTAAATAATAGTAAAAGAAATGAATGTCTGACCTACACCCGTATTTAAAAGTTAATAGTGCTCACTTCAGTATTGTAATTTGTGAGAGAATGCCGTTTCAATCATTGATTTAACACTATGTAAGTACTTATTATTATTATTATTCGTATAAATTTCGACTCTCACACCCGCGTACAAAATAAATACATAAGTATATAAAACCTAAGGGAAATATAATACACATAAATATAATATACACATAAGTATAGGTAATAAACTTACACATACATTACATAAATAAATACTTGTAGCGGGCGGAGCATGATTACGCCCCGGCAGCGGAGACCAGGCGGCCGGGGGTTATTATTATTTTATTACTTTTAAAGCGGCAATAGAAAATAGAAAAACACGTCATTACAAACTCTGTGAAAATTTCAACCCGCTGACAGACAGACGGACGGCGGACAGACGGACGGTCGTACATATATAAGATATGTAAGTAGTAATAGGGTCCCGTTGGCACCCTTTTGTTACGGAACCCTAAAAGTGACATATCAGCGGGCGATACCTATTCAACTCGCGCAATTTTGTATGGAAAATGGCGTGACTGCTTATAGTGAGCATAAATTATGTGGTAAGAAATAGTATATATCTACCTACTTCACTATCACTACATATTATTATAAAACAAAGTCCCCCGCCGCGTCTGTCTGTCTGTTCGCGATAAACTCAAAAACTACCGAACGGATTTTCATGCGGTTTTCACCAATAGATAGGGTGATTCACGAGGAAGGTTTTAGTGTATAATTTGTTAAGGTTTTGTGTAAATTGGTTGAAATACTTATGACGACAATTGTTGACAATGTCGGAAAAATTCGCCTTGGAGCTTTCATCGAAAACGCTGCCTAATCCCTTTGAGATATAACAAAACAATGTATGGTGCTGGTATGGTGGAATAAGTCTTTACACAAAAGTCCGCGATGGCATATTACTTATATTAAGGATAGCTTACTATACCCATTTTAACTTCTAAAAAAATGGTCACGTACTATGCGGTAATTGGAAATCTATTTAGACAGATAGATACAGTATTAATCCTTATCAACTTAAATACGTTAGTTACCATAAGCATTTCATGCACATATTTAAATGAATATTTAGGAGTTATCGCAAAATAAAAGCGAACGCGCGCCAAAATAAATATGCGGGTTTCAAGTTTTCAACCCGACGGCGGACGAGCAGCGCTGTTGCTTTATAATACTTCTTTTATACCTACGTCCTGTTCAATATGCTGTTCAAGATATTATATCATATAACTTATGAAACATTCCAGGTAGTTTGAAAAGCATAGGCGTAATATCACGTAATATACTCTACTACCCGTGCGAAGCCGGGGCGGGTCGCTAGTATTAAATAAAATCAATAAAAATTGCATGCTAGTTCAGCTAACTTAGGCATAATGTACGGTCTAGTTACTATTGTTCATAGGAATATGTATTTTGAAGTCGGTCGATGAACTCTTCCGTCCATACAAATCGTGTCCGACCCGAGTTCGATATACGTGTAGGTAGGTACCTCATTACTTTACAACAAAAAATATTTTAAAATATTTTAGTGGCATTTGAAGTCGAATTTTAAAGTCGAGCTTTTATTGCAACTATTTTTTATTCGACGAAAAATTAACCATTGACTGCAATTTCACCTGCGTTGGTTAAATGAAGATTCAGTCTACGATGGAAGCGGGTTAAAAACGTTTATGGTTATAACCTTAAAGGGGTATCTATGATTAATGTTTAACTGGGTTCAACTATAGTTGACAGAATACGCTGCGGAGTTCCGCAATGCATAACCACTTAAGACGATGAACGTCTCTGCCGGTAGTAAGTGGTAACTATCCACGGCCGAAGCTTCCCACCAGACCGACCATAGAGTAAAGTAACCTTTGATTAATAAATGAAAGAACACACAAAAATTCTCTAACTGTCCCCGACGCACCGGGAATAGAACGCGAGACTTTCCGCTTACCGACAAAAATAAGGGGTGTTATAAGTTTGATTTGTATGTCTGTGTATCTGTCCGTCTGTTTGTTCTCTCGTAGCTCTCCAAAAAAATGGACCGATTTTGATACGATTTTTCTATTTGAAGTATCGCTTCCGTCAGCTAGGCTGACTTGATCGAGATGCCTCATTTCTTACTTGATTAAAGGGTCTTACAAAGGAGGTTGGCGAATTTTGACCCAGCATTTTTAAAAACTGTTCAGATTCAGAAAACATTTAATTTTTATTAATATTTTTCAGAGTATTTTTCTGTGTAAACCCATATTTTTAGAAGATGGGTGTCAAAAATATAATTATTTACAAGTACACATTATATAAATAACCGTTACATGGCAAATGGCAATACAAGTGAATATCTTTTTCTCCCAACTTTATTTGATAGGCTGATTAATTTTTTGTTAGTCTGGTTTACTAGAACAAGTATGAGAAGTTTGATTCGTAAACGTGGGCGTTCAGTGTTCAGTTCAGTTCGTCTGGGTCAGAAACTCTATGGAATCTCCTCTTTCACAGGTGCGATTGATTTGTACTGCTAGTTGTAGGTGCACCTACTGCTACCTCGGATTATTTGCAAGACATGGTAACCTTGAGCTGATGCTGCAGCACCAAGTAGTCTGCGGGATCCTGACTCCTCAGCAACTTACAGCAGCTATAGTGTGTTTGGAATCATCTCAGTGAGTAGGTGTTAGATACATGATGATCGCGGATCGAGGAGGAGGATCTAATGATGGAGCAGTAAATATGGTAACCTAGGATGTTGGGTATATCCACATGAGTAAAAATCCGTATATCCGAGTAGTAATCCGTACTCGTGTGGTAGGTATATCGTGGGTACATGACGTACATAGTCCGGCCATAGAGAATCTATCAAAAATTTTAAAACACCCCCAGGCCCCAACATATGTACCTATTCACAATATGTTAAATTTTTAATTTATACTTGTAAATACGTATTGAGAAAGAAATTTAAAATGTAATGTAAAAAAATATGAATCCAGGCGAAAGAATTGGAAGAATCATATAAACGCTTGTTTTTAATTATTCATGAAAGCAGGATCAAAAATCGAGACTAAATACATAAGGAAAAATAATACATTTATATCAGTGAGGAAAAAGCTCATTTTTAAACGCTTTACTAATTACTATTTAACGGAATATGTGAACATGTTGGTTACCGAAAACAAGTTACAACTTACAATTTCAGAGTAGATAATTATTATTTTAACACGTGCGCTTATAAAGGAAAGTTGAACGGAAGCTTACCATTTTAACTATTTTTAAACATCCACAGACACTCTGTTTAAAATAACTACAGAATTAGCACTCGATATTAAATTACTGTTTAAAAAATACATAATCTGTTTACAACTGCCACGACCGTTCGGCGCGCCGGTACGAAAACACTGACATAGTCCATACAATCTACTACATATCTAACATAATATATGTGACACTATAATGCATTATACAGGGTGTCTAGAACAGAAACTTTTTAGGGTTCCGTACCCAAAGGATGCTACACTGCCCTACATCGCGACTCTATTTTTAAGACTTCGCAATTTGCCCGAAAGTCTGACAACTTTGGCTCGGAAGAAAGAAATTAACTTGTCTTCTTTCTTTCTCCACAGCTGGTCTGTTGTCTTGTAGGTATGTGATGCACCACACCCGTATTAGTTTTAGTAGGTGTTTTCACACCGTTCGTCAAAACTCAATCCAGAAGCTTAGCAGGTCACCCAGGTAGACTTCCTGAATTGAGGCTGGAGATCTCAGATGGTCATAGCGGTTGAATATAGGTATAAATTCATTCAAAACAGAAAGCCAATTGAATTTTCATGTGTTACCTTACGTGCCACTGCCTCCATCACAGCATATAATGGAAATTAAATAAATTAATATTCAATACCATACAAAAAAATACCCAAAAAAATCCATTGTTCCAAGTTGGTGCATGATTATAGAAATTGTAGAATAACTTGAGATTTACTAAAAGATTATTATGTGTGATGGTACGGAACCCTTGTTACACGAGTCCGACTCGCACTTGGCTAGTTTATTTTTTTATTTTTTATTCAAGTCGGTGAGTATTTTTTTAACTTGCGTTGCTTGTTGTTTCTCGTCTGCGAAAATGGTTTCTGTCCCTCGTGCCCTGTTTGCAGTTTGTCACAGAACTCACAAGTGTAAGTGACAGAGATAACGCTCTACGAGGCCGAAGCTAGCTGACTTTTTCCCAGCCCGCCCAGCATGCACGTCGAAGTGATATCTCGCGCGAAGAGAGAGAGAGAGAGAGATATTGTCGATGTAGACTAATTTCTCATTCGACGAATCCATGTGTGCAACCATGTTAGTGTCGATAGAGATAAAGAGATAATACGAGAAAAGACATCGACAAAATTTTCTCGCGCGTGCATGCTAGGCGTTGGTCTAGTAGGATGTCGTACTCCCAGAACTGTATTTAGGAAACTTACATTATCATAGTCTCAACTGAATAGTAGGTGGAAACTGAAAGGTTGATGGTTCAATCGCCACCAGTTACACTTGCCGTTTCATTGTACCTAACTAATAAATAAATTTTTAACCTGTGTAAATTTAAATGAACAGCTTTTTAACCTTTTGTTATCAGGGGTCAGTGAAAGTTACTTTTTGAATTCAGTTGTGTCAATAAAAGCTCGTAGACGCATTGCGGCAAAAAGCAACAGGTTATAAGACGTCTTTATCGACTCTTACCCTGGCGACCTGTGTTTACAGTTTTATACTTACACTTTGAAAACATTAAAGGCTTAGGGCTGCTCAAAATCCATAAATTATGCAATGTACCTACCTGCTAGCGTCGGCGCTTATGTATCTATACATATACACACCTATACTGTATACCTATAGGTACGGGATTCAATTGTTTTCGATACCTACGCAAGATCTAAAGCGTCGCGTCGCAACTTCGCAAGATATAAGCGTCAACGAACTCAGAAAACTAAGTCGATTAAGCAGGCGATGAGGGAGTGACTTTTCAACATAGATAAATCTTCTAATATATAAAATTCTCATATCATCATATCGCGGTGTTTGTTACCAAACTCCTCCGAAACGCCAGACCGACTTTTATGTTTGTGTGAATATCGGGTAGGTCTAAGAACCGGCCACCATCTATTTTTCATACCCCTAAATGATAAGAGTGACCCTAAATATTTTTGTTGGCGGCACGTAGTTCGCTGGGTCAGCTAGTATACATAATCGACCGAGCGAAGCGAAGGTCTCTGAGTTTACTTGAGTGAATTTGCACTTGTCCGTCCGTCCGTCCGTCCGTCCGTCTGTCAGAGCCTTATAACTTCTGAATTACTGAACGTAATTACTTCAATTTTAGATATGATATGTAAACCGATGGCCTCCAGCCGAAAATGGCTTAAAAAGTTATAAAAATCTTTATTTCAGGGGGGCTCTCATAGAAGCGAATGCGAAGTAAAATATATTTTTTTGCATTTCATAGGGTTGCAGTACCTCATTTTAAAGATAATTTGAAACAGAGTACAAAAGTATTTTTTTTTTATTTTTTTTCCTAAAATTGACGAAATGGGGGGCTTTCAAAGTGGAGATTGAATTCGAGGCTAGATCTCTAAAACCACTTTATTTTAAAACTTGAAACTTACACATAATTGGAGTTATATTCTGTACTTGAACAACAAACACTAAGATTAGATAAATATTATAAAGAAACGAAATTATTTAAGTTTTAATGGGCATCAATGTTTTTAACAAAACTTCACTATACTGTTAATAGATGGCGCTGTCTTTAATATTGTAAATACAGTTTTGCGTCAGCTATTCTTATTTTGTCTATTACTGATTATGTTATTCAATTAGCAAATTATTATCAATAAAAGTGTCACGTTGTTTTTGCAAAAGTAAATCCGTTTCTATTTACAATAATTAGACGTGTTAGCACCTATTTACTACCGTAATATGATGGTACTGTGTCTATGAATGTAAAGATGAGCGCGCATCTAGAAATGCTTGCCGCAGAAGCCGCAAGCGCCCAGTCATGGCAGTTTATAATTTTTTTTATTATGAAATCGTATACTACGTAACACCTGTTCAGCGAACCAGCTGAATTTTAGTAAAATACTGTAGGCATACGCATCCCATCCACGAAAGCAGATGACGATTGACGTCATCAGATTCGGCGCGTTTTAATTACAATATAGTTTAAACTACCATAGGGGTCATCCATAAATTACGTCACACGAATTTCATGATTTTTTTGCCCCTCCCCCGTCCTTGTCACAACTGGTCACATTTGTGAGACTCCCCCCCCTCCCTTGTAGTGTGACATCACATATTTTGCTTTACAAAGAAATCACCGCTATAGTACTATTATAATATATTCTGTGGCTAGGTGCAATGCCTTTGGCGGCATTTATCAAAGGGTACGCCTAGGCGGTCGGCGCGTAACCCTAGTAAAGCGAGTGGTCGATAAAACAATTGGTATCTCTATATTTACACATAATATATAGTTGAATATGTTTTTGAGGTTTTCGTAAAGTAATAGTTTAACGTTCTTGTTTTAACACTTGGATTAAAATAGATATTGAAATGTGACGTCACGAAATTAAGGACCCCTCCCACCCCCTTGTTACACAATGTCACACTTCGTCGACCCCCTCCCTCCCCCTTAACTTGTGACGTAATTTATGGATGGCCCCATATATGGGAATTATGGGATACCGCGAGGTCTCAGTTCGGGTCGAACCACTAGTATATTATTGTCCCTACAACGCCAGTACAGTCTGGGCAAGTTCAGCAGTTGGCGTTGCAACCTGTACGCTTAGTACAAGTACAAGATTAATAGTAAACGATGACATTAGCATCAATGTAAGATGAACCATAACTGTATTGAATTAGAGCTTAATTTCGTGTATGTATTCTTATATACCTTACGTATACGAAAACGCTCAAAATTAAAATCGTCTGTATTGAATTTGTGACTTTAAATGGATACTATTGTGGTTTATTTTATTTTGTTTTAATGTCATCATTAACTATTACCACAGTAGAATTAGTTACATAATTCTACTATGCTATTAGTTCAGGGTAGATAATTTTTGAAAACAAAAAAAATTATAGTAGGATGAAACCTATTGGAAAAGGAGTGTCTGGGCCTTACTACCTGTTATTTCGTATTTCGTTTCTGCATTTTCTGAGAGCATTTACCATAGTAATGTATATTTTTTTTACACCATCAGAAAGTAGAGATTTCAAAGAACAAAAATCTCACCGACTTTTTTAAAAAAGCAGATATTTTGACGGGAGAATTTTCGATTGAAAATTAGGTGCTTTTTCAATATTAAGTCAAAAAAAAAGGTGAAAAAATAAATATTTTAAATCAGAAAAATTACAGTGTGTTTGAAACATAAAAAGGTAAGTTTTCACCAAATTTCGTGAAAAAATATTTTTTTTTGCAAAAGATAAGAATAAAAAACCAAAAACTTGGTTATTTAAATTTTTCACATACATTTTGAGGTTATTTGAAAAAAATCTAAATACAAAAGTTTAGATCTTTTTATTACCTACAACTTTGCCATTTAACTTTTTTCCATAGGACTTGTAGTTTTCCGGAAATCGAGATAAACCGTTTTTTACCCTTAAACCCCCCCCCTCCCCCCCCCCCCACTTCCCGACCTCAGATCGCCCGTAATTTATTTTTCCTTTCATTTTTGTTTCATTCTCTTCCTTTTCCAATGGGTTTCATCCTACTATTATTTTTTTTCACTTTTTATTATTTTTTAAGGCTTCTACCCTGGTCAATATTACGATCAAACGAATTAAAACTCGGACTGAGCATATGAGAAATAAACTGCCAAGTTGGGCCATGTACGCGCCGTGTTGGGGCCCGTAGTTGTCCGTCATAATAATATTATAGGTATGTACCTACTTAGAAGTGAGTAGTTATATTATGTAGTTTTCATGATAAAATTATTGTTATCTATAAAACAAGAAGCTTTTAATTAAGCTTCTTGCTATTACATATTCACAGTTATGATGCGCCTAGTTTTTAAGTTAGTGACAAAACGCCATCTAAGACATTTGCTATGGATTAGCTAATTAACACATTAAAATATAATAAGTCTATGTTATGTAGGTAGGTACTTAATCCGATCCACCATAGGCAGATACCTTCTGATACCCGTGAATTTGTGAACTCAGATTTTTAACTCAGAATAGCGAATAGCAAAACAAAAACAAAATATTTTTAATGATGACTGGTTAATAAACTGGTTGAACAGCTGGTATAAATACCTACTTCTATTAGGACGAATGGTTGAATCATAAGGTTGATAGACTGAAAGCAAAGAACATACCTAAAATACTACTAGAAAATTACGTGCGACATAAACTTTTCGCGGGTCGCCGTACCACTAAAGGAAATCGATATTTTCGAAAAATCGATTCGTAGATTCTTAATAGATGCGAATCTTTCAGGTTATACCAAGGTTATACCATGGTTACAATAGGTCCATGGTTCTTCGTTACGCTTTGCACAGTTCGTTGGTAGTATAGATTAAATCTAAGTATGGGAGTAAATGTTTGTACTTCGATGTTTTCATATCTATTGGTCCTAACGTAGATATGTAGGTAGTGAATTGAGTAAGTACCTAGCTATATAGCTTAGACTTTTGGCTTTAAAAGAATTATTTACATTTTAACTAGTGCTTTAGTGCGCTATCACTTGGGTTGAACGGTAAAAAGCCGAAAAGCCTAAGGTGAGCACACATGGAAGAATGTAGGTATTATGCACCATTGAACTAGGAACGACTACGTACGAGAAGGGCACGAGTTGGACTTCCGGCCAAAGACCTTACACTTGTTAGTAAGTGTTAGGTCTTTGGTTCCGGCCCGGCGCGGTCGGGCGCCAGTCACTCAGGCGCATGTCGGGCAAGTCTTTGACACACAGTTGCGCCAACCGTGCAGATTTAGGCTGGAACCACATCTGTGCGCATCAATTTGCATTTTGTCCAAACAAAACTGTCATTTTTCATAGAGTTGTGTACGCATCGAAAAGCCGAATTGGTGAAAGCTTGGCGAAAAAGAGTAGAAACGGAACTAGTTTTTTTTTCTTTCCTGGCAACAGAATATGGTGCCATTCATTGTTTTGGAAAAGATTGGAATATAAATTTGTACGAAATACCTGAGCATGAGTCGATTAATATAAATAAAACCATCCGTAGTGAAATTCAAAAGGTGATCTTTAAAGTTTATAGTTGGTATATAGGCTGCGAAATATGGAGCGGGAAATATTTTGTCGGAAATTGACAATATTTTCCGAAAAACCGCTGACATTATGGGTATGTATATTATTTCAGTTAAATAAATGTTAATATTATCTTATTAAGTTGTTATAAAGCAAGTTTTGCAAGATTTTGGTGACGACTTTTCTGAAAACATAAATATTGTGGATGTTATGTTAGGGTTACAAGTTTGTTTATTTTTTAGAATGCATATAGCATACCCAGACTAATTTAATACTTGAACCACGTTTGGCAAACTAATAGTATACTAATATTTTTTAAAATATTTAATAGTAATAGTTTTGTGATGAATTCTAGCTGGCCGTTTTAAGAAGAAAACGGCAAATCTTTGTCATGTTGTCACATATCGACATTTGTCATACCTATGTAAAATTTTTAGCAGAATAAAGCCTAATTCTATTATAAAGGTGATTGTTATTTCATAACAATTTATTCTGCTAAATTTAATGTATCTGAAGCAATAACGTTGTGTGAGTAATACCCTTACTACAATTATGAACAAATATCTCCGACCAGTCGTGTTAGACCTCGACCCCACGTCACCGACTGCTGCTCAGGAATGGAACCACTGGCTTTTTACGTTCAAGAATTTCCTAGCAGCCAACAAAGATGGGGACAAGGATATTTCGAATAAGTTACAAATGCAACTGCTTATTAACCATGTATCACCAAAGGTTTTCCAATATATCAGCAATAATGAAAGGTATGTAAGTGCTATAGAAACCCTTACTAACATATTCGTTGAACCGAAAAATGAAATCTATGCTCGGCACGTGCTCGCTACTAGGAAGCAACAAAGTAACGAATGTGTACAGCAGTATCTACAACAACTACGGCTGTTAAGTAAGGACTGTCAGTTTAAAAAGGTCGATGCGGAATGTAATAGAAGTGAATATATAAGAGATTCATTCATATCGGGTATCACCTCTGATAAAATCCGACAAAGGCTGCTGGAAAGCTCAAAGATAGATTTAGATGAAGCATTTAATCTAGCACAGACTATGGAGACCGCAGAAAAGAACGCTCAGGCCTATAAACTAACCAATGACACTGAACAATCGTCTTCTTATGCTGTGGCACTACTGAAACCGAACAAAAGTAGTACGGATACGAGGAAATGTTTCTTTTGCGGTGAAAAAGTCCATAAGCGGCAAAACTGCGCAGCACTGAATGCTTACTGCCAGATCTGTAATAAAAAAGGACACTTTGCGAATGTTTGCAGGAGCAAGAAGCCCAATGTCAATGCCGCCGCTACAAATGAACCTGTTGAAACTACTGAGAACAATTTGAACAGTCTTGTCATCACTGCTGCAGCTCCTGCTAGTCTCAAAAAGTCTATAGTCGCAATAAAGGTAAACGGCAAAGATGCTAAAGCCCTAATTGACTCTGGAAGCTCGAAGTTTCATTAATCATGAATTCTTCAGAAAATACTCATTCAATAAAGAAGACACTAGAGAATCTATAACTATGGCACAAACAACACGCACTATTGACTGTGAAGGCCTACTCCGAGCTAGTATTACGCTTAACGACAATGTTTATAATCGAGCTCCCCTTCTCATAGTAAAGCATCTGTGCGCTGACGTCATCATTGGACATGACATATTGGAAGAACATTCAAAATTAGAAATATCTTTTGGAGGACCTAGAAAGACATTACAAATCTGTAGCGTTCTCGCAGCTGATATTCCACCAGTACCTTTGTTTTCCAACTTATTTCCTAACTGCAGACCCATCGCCATTAAATCACGGAAATATTCTAATGATGACCTGAAATTCATACAAGATGAAATTGACCAACTTTTGGCTGATGGTGTTATTGAAGAGAGCAGATCTCCATGGCGTGCTCAGGTGCTAATTACTAAAAATGAAAACCACCGAAAGAGGTTGGTTATAGATTACTCTCAAACTATTAACAAATATACAGATTTGGACACTTACCCACTACCAAGCATGGCAAAGATGGTAAATGACATTTCCAAGTACGAAGTCTTTTCTAAAATTGATCTAAAAAGTGCGTACCATCAAGTACCGATTTTGAACGCTGAAAAATTATATACAGCATTTGAAGCTTGTGGGAAGCTATATCAATTTTGCAGGATTCCATTCGGAGTCACAAATGGAGTAAGTTGCTTTCAAAGAGTAATGGACTGGCTGATAACTAAGGAAAAATTAAAGGATACCTATACATATCTTGATGACGTTACAATCTGCGGAAAAGACAAGGTGGAACATGACCGTAATCTGAAGAGATTTATGGATGCTGTTGATACATACAAACTAACTGTTAATAAAGACAAATCGCAGTTTACCATAGATACTATTAATATTCTCGGATATAGAATTTCAAAGAAATCTATAACACCAGATCCTGATAGACTCCAGCCTCTTATCGATTTGCCCATGACAATTCTTCATTGAAAAGAGCTCTTGGGATGTTTTCTCACTATTCTAAATGGATACCAAGATTTTCAGAGAGAATTCATCGTCTTGTGAATCCTAACTTTCCTTTGAGTGCAGAAGCAAAATCCGATTTTGAACATTTAAAGTGTTGTATAGCAAAATCTACTATCTTTGCAATAGATGAGAACAAGATCTTTACGGTGGAGACGGACGCATCTGATAACGCCATAGCTGCTACATTGTCACAAGAAGGGCGTCCAGTGGCTTTCTTTTCTCGAACACTATCCGTGACAGAGAAACGACATCCATCTATTGAGAAAGAAGCCTATGCTATAGTCGAGGCCCTTCGGAAGTGGCGCCATTACTTAATCGGAAGGCATTTTCGGCTGATTACTGACCAGAGATCAGTATCTTTTATGTTTGATCGGACGCATACGAGCAAGATTAAAAATGAGAAGATTGAGAGATGGCGCTTAGAATTGTCTTGTTTCAGATATGACATTATCTATCGTCCCGGCAAAGAGAATAATGCAGCTGATACTCTATCACGCGTATGTGCCAGTATTCACACAGAGTCAAAACTTAAAGAAATACATAACGATTTATGTCATCCAGGCACAACGCGTATGTTTCACTGGATTCGAAGCAAAAACCTACCATATTCGTTGGATAATGTAAAGAAAATCACGAATGATTGCTCCGTCTGTTTGTTTGTAAAACCCAGATTCTTCAAAAATAACAGCACTCTCATAAAAGCCACATCACCATTTGAAAGGCTGAACATCGACTTCAAAGGTCCAGTACCGACGTCAACATCTAATAGATACATCTTGACAGTTATCGACGAATATTCACGATTTCCATTTGCTTTTCCATGTCAAGATATATCTGCCGCGACTGTAATCAAACATTTATCCACACTTTTCAGTACTTTCGGGATGCCAGCGTATATTCATTCTGATCGTGGCTCAGCTTTTATGTCACAAGAAGTTAAGACCTACTTGCACAGCAGAGGCATAGCCACTAGTCGAACTACGCCTTATAACCCACAAGGAAATGGTCAAATAGAGCGTGCAAATGGAACTATTTGGAAAACAGTCCAGTTAGCTCTCAAATCTCATAGATTAGACATAAAGGATTGGGAAAAGGTGCTCAACCAGGCTCTACACTCAATAAGATCATTGCTATGTACTTCGACGAACCAAACGCCTCATGAGAGGATGTTTATGCATAACCGGAAATCTAACAATGGCCACTCTGTACCTACCTGGCTCCTATCTCCGGGCCCTATTCTGTTGAAGAAACATAACCGAAGTAACAATTACTGTCCTATGGTGGAAGAAGCAGAGCTGATAGAGTCTAATCCTGATTACTCGTTTGTCAGATTAAGCGATGGCCGAGAGACGACGGTATCGAATCGACACTTAGCCCCGATAGGGAGAGATGACGAATCTGAGCCTGAGCTTGAAGAAAACTATGAAAGTGCAAGTTCTGGAGAAGATAATGAACCTAGCGATTCCACACCCGCCGCTGTCGAGCCTACGCGACAGAGTAGCCGGACTCGAAGGCTACCTGCTCATTTAGAAGACTACGAGCTGTCTCACTAGAGTGGGGGAGAATGTGATGAATTCTAGCTGGCCGTTTTAAGAAGAAAACGGCAAATCTTTGTCATGTTGTCACATATCGACATTTGTCATACCTATGTAAAATTTTTAGCAGAATAAAGCCTAATTCTATTATAAAGGTGATTGTTATTTCATAACAAGTTTATTGATAAATAGCAATATTTATTAAAAGTTTTCCATTTGTTATTTACTGTGTGTTTGTTTAATTGCTACTCAGGTAAATATTCTAGCACTATAAGGAGAATATATAAATGAGTACATAATAATTGCGTAAAAGAGATGAAACTTCTTAATCAGAAATTGAAGTTGATATTATGGAAAGCTCAACTCCAGCCATGGATGTCGATTTTCTGGAAATAGATTGGAAGACGATATTTTGGGCGAATGATATTCATTGCATTATGTAAATAAAATAAAATATTATAATGAGACTTACTACCTTAAACTGCATTTTAATCAATAGCCCCGTGCGCAATCAGTATAATATAGGAGTGCGAAGCCAACCACATAAAGATTTAATTTAGTTTTTAAAAGTAAATTGTATCTAAAGAAATAAATAACAAGAAATTTGGAATCAATAAAATATGTATTACTTCCATTTCAGTAAAGTAGTTAGTATCAAAACTAATCTGTCGTACTATTTGGGCTAGTTCGGGTTGCTAGATTAAAGAAAATTTTCGACAGTGGCGCCCCTATTAATTTCTACATTATTTGACAAGCTATGTACACGAAAAATGACAGTTTTTTAAGGACAAACTGCGAACCGATGCGCACAGATGTAGTTCCAGCCTAAATGTGTAAAGTGAGTAGTGACACTTGAGTTTTGACATTGACAGAATCACTTGATTTTTCGTGTGAGTGATTCAATTCATGAATTCAGTCGTAGTACATAATTTAAAACAATAAAATTCTTTTTCGTTGCCGAATCTCTTAATAAACAAGGATTTAGCAAAATTGTTAGTGCTTCGTGCCGTACAAATAATCTAACATAATAGTGCACATGTGCTTACGAAATTATTTGCCTGGATATATTTACGTTAATCCAGTGAGTAGCTACCTACACTAATTGTTTTTTTTATTTTGCGACTTTAGTTGGCTTGAAATTAATTTATTAACACTGTTTACATATGATCCAAGGCCGACCAAATGTCTCAACTTTAAATTGGACTAAATTAGCGTTGTATTATTTCCATATCTCTTTGCAAACATTGAACAATGAATGCATTAATCGGGGTTTTAATCAACGATTTGTTTTGGTTGCATGATTACTCAAATGACGTTATTAATCGCGTAATAGGTTGTTTCCTGCAGTGTTTTAGAGATACATATTATAACCAAAATTTCATGGCACCCTTCTTTACATATTATGTAAATACTGTAGGTATTTACTGTAATTCTTTTGTGCACCTTTTTTGACCAGTCGGCTGTCAATCAGGTTTAAAGATTGTGCACTTGAGAGTTAGTACCACTGCGCCTAATTTGCACAATGCTATCCCTTTTATAGTGTGCCTTGTTTAGAGATCATGAACAACAAAATGTGGCTAACATTGTCTTTAATCGGGGTTTAGATTAGCAACAAAACTTGCAGAAGTTGATTTCTGCAAGCTATTCCTACCGTGTAAACAATCAAGTCAATCTCACTTCTGCAAGTTTTGTAACTTACAGGACTTACTGCAAGTCGCAAGTGTAAACACCATTTTAAAACTTCTGGCAGTAATTTGTGGTTTATTTTGCTTGCAAAGAAAAGTTAAAAGTTGCTGAGCAAGAGGTAAAAAAGTTTGGACGCAGGATGAAACTGTGCGGCTAATAGAGAAGTATGAACAATACAGAGAATTATCGGATACAACATGCAACGATTACTGAAATAAAATAAAAAATTTGATATTAATTAAAATTTAGCTAAACTAATTAAAATTTAAATAGATTTTAATTATTTAATTATTAGATAGCAAAATAATTAAAATTTGATTAAAAATTTGGTATTTTGTTTTTCAATATTTTAGCGAATTTTCTCTAGAATAATGTTAAAGTTTTCTTCATTCATTCTAATGAAATTTTTAAACTGCATAGGTTCTTCGCACCTAAGGACTTTTAATTTTTTTTTTATTTAATGACAAGCTAGTCCTTGACTGGCGATCTCACCTGATGGTAAGTGACGATGCAGTCTAAGATGGTAGCGGGCTAACTTGGAAGGGGTATGACAGTGAACATTCAACCCATACCCATAATCGGTTTCTACATACCATCATGCCAGAACGCTAAATCGCTTGGCGGCACGTCTGCGGACGGTAGGGTGGTAACTAGCCATGGGCAAAGCCTCCCACCAGATAAATATGATTGTGGATACCAACATTATCTCGTCTTAATATCCAATTCTTAACCCACTTTTTTTGTTTCTTTTTAATACTGCTTAATAACACTACTATAGTAGCAGCAAGTATTTTTCTACAGCTTGGCATGATGATTGATTTCAACTCTCTGAATTTGGATCCTCTGACCTGAATAGAAATATTTTATTCAAATAAACTTTTTTACAAGTGCTTTTGAATCGTCGATGAGTCTACCACATGTAGCATCTTGCATGCAAAAAATATTGCTCGTACTAGTGTAGTCTTTTTCAAGTACTTCAAGTTATTTTGCAGACCGCTTGCAGAAGCGAATTGCGATAGTAATATTGCTGGTAGTGTAAACGGTTCTCCAAGTACTTGCGGAAGTTCTTGCTAATCTAAACCCCGCTTTAGCAATTTTCTTTAACAGAGGATACCACTGTAACTCTTAGGCCCTTCGTACACAAGGGTAGCCTTGTGTACATAGGTACACGTCGCCAAGTGTACGAACCTCTATGAATTTGTATTGCAGTAGTCGCTTAGAGACTAAAATCGTCGAGTATCGAAGATTTGCGTAGCCTTGTGTACGAAGGGCCTTAAATTTTGCTCCACATTTGATGTACAACTTTATTTTTAAGTTTCTTAGGTTCTTTATACATAAATGAATAAAAACCTTATAAAATTATAAGCAAAGCTTGTTTGACAATTCGTAAAACTATTCCAGGTATAGTGAGAACAGAGTGATAATGCTGATGGTATTCTTATTTGAAATGATATTTGAATATTTAATTTCTGAATATTATTGAGGCCATTTACCATCATTGTTATTGTTCTCTCTCAAAAAAATAATTCAAAATTATTTATTTCATGTAAGCCAACCTGTGGCTCTTATGACACGTCATGACTCTACCACCGGTTCGGAAAGAAGTTCAGAATCTGCTGAGAAGAGCCGGCAAGAAACTCAGCAGTTGCTCTTTTCAAAATAATCATTTTACAATATTATTATGAAGCTACGTCAGTATTATAAGGTCTGTGATGAAGCTATTACATTATAATAAGTTTTTATACTATCTTGTGGGCAGCTGGATGCAAAGCCGATTTAACCCATGTAACTTTGTTAGAATAAAATATAATATTTCCACAATGAGGGGAAGTTCAAAAAAAAAACGTACTACAATTCAATTCTTGTTAAGACAGGCAGACAGAAAGTAGCCCCATTCCCGCCGGCGGCACCCGTTCACGAGCATGACGCATGATCCAGCCGTTGCTTCACTCGACCATCTCTCAATTGATACACATCCAATGCTAGAGGATTGCCACAGAACACAAACTTATGCTTCTTGTATCCAGCTGCTCTCAGCAACTCGCTCAAGATCACCAGTCCACCAGGTTTCCATCACTGCATTTCCTTTTGAGCACCTTGAGACACCTCATCTTCAGCACAGAATATATAATAGTACTATGTACAGAAGTTTCACTCCTTTGATGTTGACTACTTACCGGCGCTTTAATAGCCTACATATTTTTTATTAAATAGATAAATCACGCACGCAAGCTAAATTAGACTTTATAGCTCGGCGCGAGGATCCATATTGCTTTGGATCTGTTCGCCTTCCTATGTCACGGACGCCGCCGTGGCGTGGTTGCCTAGGGCTGTCAACAAAGAGTAAAAAACTTTTATTTATTTATTTATTTTCCCATAATATAAACAAAGAGGTGATACACATGATCTGTTAACTAGACACCGTCATAAACTACTAGGTAGGTAGTGTAAACAACAAAATTAGTTAAAATCTTGTAAACCATAAATTAGTTTACAAGATTTTGACTTATGAAGTCCTATTCTAGGTAGGTCTATACCTATTTTAGTATTTTGTGTTAAAACATAAATTACTTACTTAGTTGTTATAAACAGGCAATATAGGTATATAGTAGGACCCGCGCTCGCCCAGCTAGACGAGTGCGGGTCGGGGGTGGCGTAGGCGGGAGGGGCAGCCATCGGCAAATCTCTGCGCGCGACTCATAAGTAGGTACAACTTCGATAGTGAAGTATAAAACATTTAAATTCTGTGATAGGATATAGGTACCTACATAATGTAAGTACTACTGTGGTTAATTTATTGTATAGTTAATAAGTTTTCGCTACGTAAATAAATAACTAGATACTGTAGGTATAAATTGGTACACACTCCGTATAATACCTTAATAATTTTAAGTAGGTACCTTCTAACATAATTTTAATTATGAAATAAACTCACCATTCAGTATCCTTCGGTAACATAAAAAATGATAAATAATCATCTTTGAGCTCATAAGGCATCCATCCACACAACAATAATTACTACGACGACTTTTTGCCATTGTTTCATTATTTTATGTCCATCCATATAAAATATAAATGTCTACAACTATTTTATCCTACAACTAAATATACTAAACATAAATTAAAACTATTTAAACCAATATTTACAAATAAGAATTTACGCGTAAGCAATGTTGAAATCAGTAATACGTCACTCGCCTAGAACGCGCTAGCCCCGACTGTCGTGGCACTCAGTGAGTGCGCACGATTGTAGGTATATAAATCGCGTAAGTACCAAGAGTGAGACAGGCCTGTCTTCAGCCTTGACTTAATAATTATCTTATCCATAATGTTATTACAAGATTTTGTATTTATGGCTTATCTTTTAGGTAGAAAGAAAGTAGGCTCAATATAGTATACATATATATTTTTACAGATGCATCTTGATAATAAGTCTTACACTTTAGTATTTTCCTGTGAATCCTGATAGTTTTTGAGCAGAATTTGGCAAAATTTATTCGAATAATGAATGAATAAATTGATTCGATTGATCGAAGCGGTGGTAGAGTCATGACTCATGACTCATGACGTGTCATAAGAGCCACAGGTTGGCCTACATGAAATAAATAATTTTGAATTTGATTTATTTGTGTGAAACAAATTACTTCACAAATCTATACATATAATAAAACAGAAACGAAACCAATTCTGTACATGAAATAGATTCAAAAAAGGGTTTTTGCTTCTAATTGTGTTCAAGATACAGATATCAAAACAGAAGCTAAATTTTTTTTTGTCTGTTTGTTTGTACTTCTTTCACGTAAAAACTACCGCACAGATTTCTACAAAATTTTATACCGGAAAATCAAGGAGTTCCCGAGGGACTTCAAAAACTAAATCCACGCGGACAAAGTCGCGGGCATCAGCTAGTAATAAATAAATAGCTTCATTTGTTCAAAGAAAATTATTTAAACTGAAAACTTTCATGTAAAGATTTTTATAAAAACCTGTGAAGATGATACTGCCATTGGCACAATTGGAATGCCATAAGCCTACTTTGTCGTTTTAGTTTACAAATTGCGAAAAACCAAATTAAATTTGAATTTTGCGGGCAGACCCGTTTAGTTCGCCTTAACTTGATTCTATGTAAAAGAATGTGTCCATTTCACTTATTTAATACTAGCTGATGCCCGCGACTTTATTTAGTTTTTAAAATCCCTCGTGAACACTTTGATTTTCCGAGATAAAAAGTAGCCTATGTCCTCAACTATAGTACCCATGCAAAAAATCACGTCGATCCGTGGCTCTGTTGTAGCGTGATTGAAGGACAAACCAACAAACAAACACACTTTCGCATTTATAATACTAGTATGATTAGAATATTAAATTGCATAGGAAAACACTGTAGCATTAAGTCCATACGATGTATTACATCCATACCTACTATGTAGTATGTAGGTATAATGATCGTTTGGCAAAATCTGACGCCTTTGGACTTGGAGTAGTTTGACTTTGACAAAATAGGGCTATCCACGATGGCTATATACGATAAAGTACGATTGCCAGCTTAAGATGAGCCGTACATTCAAAGTATCTTGTAGATTCCGGGGTTCAAGTTATTTGGACCTTATACTGAAGATAGTGATGTCTAAAATTTCTGAACTACGAAATTGACGACCTTGAAATTATTACAGGACAATCTCTAAAGAACCTGCTTTCTAACAAAAAAAGAATGGATTAAATCGGAATACGCCTTAATGAATTACAGCGAAATACCCATTTGGACTTTCAGCCCCTCTCCCAAGGGAACCGTGCTGAATTTCGGGATAAAAAGTATCCTATATTATACCTCGTAGTATTATCTTAAATCGTGCCAAGTTTCATTTAAATCCGTCCAGTAGTTTCGGCGTGATGCGCGGCCAAGATACAGACAGACAGACAGACAGACAGACAGACAAAAAAATAAAAAAAAATTGTTTTGGCTTCAGTATCGATTATAGAGTGCCCTCAAACAAAAATTTTTAAAATATCTTCAATGTACAGAATTGGACCTGTTACAGTTTTATTATATTATAGACTAGCTGATGCCCGCGACTTCATCCGCATAGATTTAGTTTTTAAAAATCCCGCGGGAACTCTTTCATTATCCGAGATAAAACGTAGCTCTCCCGGTCTGAGGAACCACTACTAAATCCATTACTATACCCATGCAAAAAATCGCATCAATATGCTGTTCTGTTGCGACGTGATTGAAGGACAAACCAACAAACAAACACACTTTTGCAATTTTGCATTTATAATATCAGTAATGCTTTATTATAACAATTTTTATAATTGTCAAATTTTTTACCATACTTAACCACTATCATTTGCGTTTTGTCATTCCATGTCAGATGCGTTTTTATTATACCACGTTTTATAGTGACTTGACGGAAACGCGGTCGAACGGGATAAAAAGTATCCTATGTCCGTCTCCTGGTTCTAAGCTACCTCTCCACCAATTATCAGCCAAATCGGTTCATCCGTTCTTGAGTTATAAATAGTGTAACTAACACCACTTTCTTTTATATATATAAGAAGTAAACTTGCCAGCTTAAGATGAGCCGTTCATTCAAAGTATCTTGTAGATTCCGGGGTTCAAGTTATTTGGACCTTATACTGAAGATCGTGATGTCTATAATTTCTGAACTACGAAATTGACGACCTTGAAATAATTACAGGACAATCTCTAAAGAACGTGCTTTCTAACAAAAAAAGAATGGATTAAATCGGAATACGCCTTAATGAATTACAGCGAAATACACATTTTGACTTTCATCCCCTCTCCCAAGGGAACCGTGCTGAATTTCGGAATAGAAAGTATCCTATATTATACCTCGTAGTATTAACTTAAATCATGCCAAGTTTCATTTAAATCCGTCCAGTAGTTTCGGCGTGATGCGCGGCCAAGATACAGACAGACAGACAGACAGACAGACAGACAGACAGACAGACAGACAAAAAATTAAAAAAAAATTGTTTTGGCTTCAGTATCGATTATAGAGTGCCCTCAAACAAAAATTTTCAAAATATCTTCAATGTACAGAATTTGACCTGTTACAGTTTTATTATATTATAGATTAAAAAAAAAACATTTACTGCTGGACTCAGGGCTGCTTAGCCATTATGAATGTTTTCCTTAGCAGATTTAATGTTAAGTCTCAGACTCAGTTATTTATATAGGTACTATATTTATATGACAGTTCATTAAACTAATGATGATTACTGAGTTAAAGACTCAAGACATAATGGGTATGGCAGTTAGTATTTGGAAATTAATAACGTTTTACATTGATACATACATATTGTTAATTTTGTGTCTTGAAAAGAGCAATTGCTGAGTTTCTTGTTTGTTCTTAGCAGAATATGCTTTCTGAACAAACTAAAGTGACCCCTTTCGTGTTTCATTAATTCCGCAGTGGCCTTTTCTTGAAATAATATTTAATGCGATCGAATTATCGGATGAGGCAAGGTAATTTACCAGTAATTGACTCAATAAAATGGTTATTAACTAATTAACAAAAATAAGTGGATCTACATATTATATAAAAGCGAAAAAATTACTAATTATATTTACAAAAAATACACGCCGTCCAAGTGATCGCTAATGGGCATGGTGCCCAAAACACTGGCGCTATTACCTCTCTGAATAGCGAGGCTAAGCCTTTGGGCTAAATAAGCGCCAGCTCTTTGGTCACCAGAGGCGTGGATCAATTTTTGGGACACGACATTTATAAGCCGTGTCAATAAAGAATGGAATCTGAAATGGCGGCTTGTACTTGTAATGACAGGCACAGGTTGGACCGTCAGCAAAAAACGAAGCGAAGCTGGGCTGCTGCATGTGTAGCTATACAGACACACATTGAATGTTTATATTATTTATTTAGTATTTGTGTTGATACCTTATTCATTTATGAACTTATATTATTTTATTAAATATACCTGTATATTACTATTGATTTATATAGCTACGCAAATGTTTAATATATCTAGGTATTTATTTATTTCTTGTTATCTTTAAGTCCTCTAACTTATCTTGTATGTTTCGCGGTAAGGTAGCAACGTATTTTATATTTCTTCTTCAAAGTATTTTGTAACATTATATACGATTTCACCCTCATCACTTCGAAGAATCTTTCCTCGTTTCGCGTAAACGCTCTTTAGCTCATTAAATTAAAGCTCATTTTTTAAACGTAAGTAACAATAATTAGTGATCAATAAACAGCATACGAACGACTATAACAACGAAAAAACTTAACAGAAAACAAGACAAAGAACAGTAACAAAAACACGTGTGCAAGCAGATACAGACTGATAAAATTTTTTTGCGTGCTGTAACGACCTGTGCGAGTGAGAGGGAATGATTAGCGACGCCATTTATAATTCCTTTCTTTATTGACACGGGTTATACAAAATTTTTGGTGTCCGATGACCATGGACCCAGAGTCTCAAAAGCAAGCGCCGCAAAAATATAATCCTTAGAAATGGCAGAGTATTTGCGGCGCTTAAGCAACTGAGCGGATTCGGCAGCTGCACCCGCCTTTTGGCACGAGCCCGGTAGGTGGGACGCAGCCAACGTATCAACGCAAGTCACGTCCCACACCAGTGTGCGACCCATCGTCCACGGTACTATAGTCATCCCGTCCGGCCTCTTGCCGTCATCCCTGAACTAAAGTTAGCTAAACTGTGTCAAAGTAGGGTATTGCAATATCCGAATTGTTCTTATTAGAGAGATGAATCATTGCCCAATATCCTGTTGAGATGCTTGTAACAATTTTTTTTTTCTTTTAGTGTCTGGACTCCAGATGGGACATTTTTCAAAGAGTTGTGGCATGATATTGGTACTTTTCTGTTTGACTGAATCTGAGTTTCTCGGCTTCCTTATAACTTATAAGTATGTTGAGCCTAAGAGAATCAACACTCAAAGCAAAACAGCTGTACTCTACAAGCCTTTGCATTGAGCAGCAATAACAATGTATTGTGTTCATATTTCAATTTATGAAAGAGTGCTATAACTTATAAATCTTCATGCAAATTTTGCGGCTTGCTGCCATTGGGTTATGAGACCCCAACTATGTCTTGGAGCACTATATCATCACTGGCTCTCTGAACTGTACTGTACACTCTTCTTCTTCTTCCTAGCGTTTGTCCCGGCATACGCCAGGGTCCGCTTTCCTGCTAAGTTTCTTCCACTTTGCACGATCTAAAGCATCCTCTTTACGAAGACCGTTGGCACGTGCATCTGCCTGTACTATGTCAATCCACCGTTTCTTTGGCCGGCCTCGGGACCGCTGTCCAGGGACGGGCATATTTAGGCACCTGTGACCCACATAGTTTTGGGGACGGCGCAGTAAGTGGCCAAACCAACGCAACCGAGACTCTTGCATTTTATCTGCGATATCTCGCACGCCAAGGCTCCCGCGGATGTACTCGTTGCGAATTCTGTCCAAGCGAGTAATACCACACATCCACCTAAGCATCTTCATTTCATTGGAGTGAAGATCGCGGGTATGTCTCGTTAGCGCTGGCCAGGCCTCGCTGCCATAAAGCATTACAGGACGTATGATGCTCTCGTAGACCAATCCTTTTAGGCGGACAGGAACTTTTGGGTCACAGGTTACTGCCGTTATCTCCCTCCACTTGGCCCAGGCTGCGGCGATTCGGGACTTGACATCGTAGTCGACGCTTCCGGATTCATGTAGTACAGACCCAAGATATTTAAACTTATCCGATCTTTTAACGGGCACGTTATCGTCGTTATCTACATGGATGGTATCGTGATCCCCCACACTACAGGCCATGTACTCTGTTTTTGCGGTATTGAGTTTTAAACCGAACTGAACTGTACTGTACACTAAGAAATTAAAAATCCCTCAGTGCCTGAACTCCAACAATCAAGACAAAAGTGAAGACGAACTTCAGGCACTGAGGGATTTTTACTATTATACCTACTACAAATGTTACATAATAAAAAAACATTTTTTTATATGAATAGTCAGCATGTAAGCAGGCGGGTCACCTGATGTGACCTGTTATGAGGCAGCACCAATGTGTTGCTGGCTTTTCAGGAATTTGTTGGTCTGTCCCTTGAATAGCCCCATGTAATTAAGTAGGAACACTGTCAAGGCAGTTGGTTCCACAGTTTGGTAGTGCATGGATATAAAGATCTCGCACAGCAGATGGTCGAAGTGCTCTAGGCACCCCGGGGGTGAGGGTGAAATTGCATTTGGTGGCTTGTGGTGTGGTTGTAGAAGAGAGAGGGTGGGATAAGGTCAAATAGCTCTTCAGAACATTCGCCGTTATACGGCGTTCACATGAGGCGACTTTTTTTTAATGTGACCATCTGCTGTATTACAGCCAGGAGATAGAGATGGTATGACTATGGTGACATACAAAAACGCCGTATTATATTATAGCCGATAGAATACGCATCGAGAGCTTACATCTCTGCGGTGCTCCAGGCTTGCCAGTGAGCTAGTTAATTTGGGAACCTTTATTTCCAGGATAAGGTGTGCAAGTTCCACTTCTAGAGGATGTGACACAGTTTGTTATGTGAAGTACCTTCTAGAAGGAAGCGCTTGTATGCGCTGACGATGGTTTGCGCGCCCCATTGGTGCCTTCTGGGCTTGCTCGGTTTACTGGTGACAGTGCGAGGAAATGTCATGGTTTACCCAGAGGACCTACCGCATACGGTAAGCTTTCAAATTATTTACGACTTCGTCCCAGTTGATTTTGTTTTGAAATAATCCCGTGGGAACTATTTGATTTTCTGGTATAAAAAGTAGCTTTCGGTTCGGCTCTTGTTCGGTTCTCTTCGATTGACCGCGCTCAGCCACTGACTCTCCGCATCGCATTGCCCGCCCGCGTTATTACTTATTTTTTGACGTGATAACGTCTTATAAATCGATGAACACCGGCTGCACGCACGAAAATGTGTCACGTTCCGCCTGAACCTGCGCGTGCAAGCGAGAGCGCGGTGCAAGCGATAGGCACGATCGGCCCAAGCGTTGGCTTGTGACTAGAGAACATTGTAGTTTTCAATTAACTCCTTCTTTGTAATAGACAAAATAATGATAATTCAGTGATAATAATTCAATTCAATTCATAAAAGTATGCAGTTTTACTAGCTTTTATTTAGCTTGACCAGTTTATTTATTTATTTAAATTTGTTTGTTTGTTTGGGTCAAATCTTGCAAGGTGAATTAGACCCAGTTCCCGTTTTCTGATCGAGCTGAAATTTTGCATTTATGTGTAAATCGGATGACAATGCAATATTATTGTGACATGGAGCTGATCTGATGTTGGAGACGGAAGATGGCTATCGGAACTCAGTAATAAAACGACGTAACCCCATCGAGTTTGGGCTCGTTTGATTCGTCATAACAAGTACTTACTCTGGTCCTAGATGATATCCAGAGTCTAATGATGTAGCTACTAAAAGCTTGCATTTAAAAATAAAATTTTAATTTACACTTGAAATGTTTCTAGACGTTATCACTATCGTCCGTAAACCGACTTTACAGACAACCAATTTTTTTTTACTTGGTATCTAATGGTCGTACCTTGATGTTGAATAACCTATATAACCTTCAAGAATTGGGCAAAAAAAAAAGAATTTTTCAAATCCGGTAGTTCCAGACATTTATAGTGTGTTCGAATTCGAACAAACTCTTCAGCTTTACTATGTTAGTAAAGATATTGGAGACAAAATCTCGCTGCAGGTATGTTTTTACTTAGCTGCCTTAAAAGGTAAACAAATTGCGGAAAACCTTTAGGAAGATCGCGTAACCGACAAACGCTCACGACGTTCTTAAATTTGGGTTTTCTTTTGTAGCTCACAGTTCAATCGCACAAGAGAAGTTTTCCGTAACTCTCAATTCTCACTCCAACTACTTAGAAAGTAACAGAGGATAGAAATCCTTTAAGTGAACTTCACATTTACATTCACGCTAGCGCTATACAATATTATCAATGAATATTTTAATGAATTAGTCTCAATCATAACATGCGTTAGAAGTTAGATAGTTACCTACAATGTTGACTTAAATTACTTAATTAGTTAGTTAGAGTAAGTAAACGATAAGATATTTTATAACTTAAAAGTGACAATGTTGCAAAAATGTACGTTAACCATGATATACTAGGTAGGTAATAATTTGGATCAAATTCAAGGTTATAAAGGGTTGAGGCGTTTTTTTTTTTCAATCTAAGATGTAAGAAAAATCCAAATCAAAAATCAATAAAGATCGTCTCACCAGGTGAATAAAAAATATTATTTGGTCTAGTAACTTATCCTATTGTGAAGACACCACTGCAGTAGTGGTGCACTTTACACTACTACTATAACTACTAATTCGACTACCTACTACTACTACTACTACTACTACTATTACTTTGCTTTGAATTACTTTTACTTTGTATCGGGAAATAAATGAGTTCCCCCTTTCCACGAGCTTCACAAAAAATCATTCTTCTTTATAATTTCGGTACAAAACCCCAAAAAACCTATTAATTAATAGAATACATTTTGTTTACAAAAATTCGAAAACATGTGCAACTATCCGATAGCTTATCTAACTTTAACAAGGGAATATTACTGATCGAGATAAGTGACTTTGCTAGTTGATCGGTTCACGTGCGTTGACTAACTCGTCTTAACATTAACGTAAAGTATAACGAACTTTGGTTGCGTTAAATGTTATAGTGAGTTAAACCTAAGTTTTGATATACCTACTCGTAGTTGTGTGTTATATTTTTGTGTTGAAAAAAGTGTGTAGATTCTGAAAAGTATAAAAAATCTAAATTATAATATAAAGAATCTAAATTTTTAATTACTTATCTATAATCTTATATTTAACTCAAATCATGAGTGTCTTACACTATTTTATAGCCCGTGTGACCTAAACCCACACTTGAGTAGCGCTCATCCGTGTAATAACGTCTACACTTTTTACTCGATCTTTATAAATCTGATGACTGGTGTGAAATCTTATACGACGGTACGGAACCCTTCGTGTGCGGGTCGGACTCGCACTTGGCCGGTTTTATCTTATTGTTCTTGATCTATAACTCAGTCTGATATCGATTTATCGCTTCAACATAGCCTTACTACTGCAAACTACTAGTAAATAATAAAATTTTATATTCAAACCGTTTACCCGTGGTTCCAACTCCCAACGTTTGGCCAAACTCATTATTGGCTCCTCGGGATATTTTATTTATCCATGTAGGCCCATGACGCTGGAGATTATACATCGATTAGGTACTATAGCATACCTACTGACCATGCCGTTAGAATGTTAATAATTATTATTATAGGTACCTAGTACTTACTACACAGTACACATAATGTACTCAGTAATAAGCGAATGTTATCGTTATAAATCGTTACGTTTTATGACTTTTTAACCTCCAACAAAAAAAGAGGGGTGTTATAAGTTTGTGTGTATCTGCGTGTCTGCCTGTGCCCCCGTAGCTCCTCAATGAATGGACCGATTTTGATGCTGTTTTTTCTGTTTGGTCTTAAAAACTTTCACGAATGAGATTGATTTCAAAAGTGTACTGTTACTTCGGATTATTTAAAAGACATGGTATCCTTGAGCTGATGTTGCAGCATTATGTAGTCTGCGGATCCTAACTCCTCAGCAGCTTACGGCAGCTAAAGTGTGTTTGGGCTCATTAGAATGGTGTCAATGAGTAGTTAAATGATAATCGAGAATCGAGGGTAGCAAACTGGGTAACACGATGTATGGTATGTCATGCTTAGTCCGGCCATAGATTGACATGTTTAACTAAATTAACTGTAGCTCTTGCTAGACTTGAGAATTGGCTTGACAAAAGCTGAAAACCCACCAGTCCTATTACTAGCAGATATGGCTGTAACAGTAGACCTACTTTGAAAGTAGATTATTGCACGTTTTTACAAACGTTCCCTAACTATTACGGGCTATCTAAGCTGAGTTAGATGATGCTTTCTGTCAATTTCTTTTTCACGAACCTTTAAGGAATACCTAAAAGTGGAAATGGCATTGTATTTAGGGGCTACCTACGTAAAGGGACTCCTACTTAGGAGATGATTTAGGTATAAGACAAATAACTTCCAAAAGTTGCCCTAATTTTATGGAATCACCCAGGTATATGTATAATTTCGGCAATACCCACAAATTACATAACGTCACCCGTCAAAGGTTAAATGCTATGCCATCTGAATTCATCTAACAAGTGATATTTAATTGTCGTCACTTCCTAGTATCTGCAAGGACACGCTGTATGAAACACAAGTACCCATCGCCGCTATACATGAGCACCACAAGAGTGCCCGGCGCCGGTAAATGTGGTATAGGCTGAATAAATTACATACAAGTGTACTTATTTACTAACACATAGCGGGTGGGGGACTTTTGTGTTTGGTCGGTTCTTCTAACCCGAAATGGTGGTTGTAAATCCTGTTGTGAACAGTGTGATCGTGATGCACATTGTTGGGATGCAGCATTATGTGAGTAAAATATCCATCATCATCATCATCATCAGCATCAGCACCCATCAACGGCTCACTACTGAGCGAGGTCTCTCAGAGAAGGGTTATAGGCCAAAGTCCACCACGCTGGCCCATTGCGATTTGGTGGACTTCACACACCTTCAAGAACTATGAAGAACTCTCAGGTGTGCAGGTTTCCTCACTATGTTTTCCTTCACCGTTGAAGCAAGTGATATTTAATTGCTTAAACGCACTTGACTCCGAAAAGTCAGAGGTGCGTACCCGGGATCGAACCTGCGACCCCCCGAATAAGAGATCACAGTCCTAACCACTAGGCTATCACTGCTGCTTGGCAAAATATCCATACGAATAAATATTTAATTGACTCTTTGTAATTTCGAAATATCTTATTAAATAAAGCGGAAAGAGAGTTAAGAAAGAGACCAACCGCCGAATCCAACTCGGCTGGGGCCTGGGCAGCGTTCGGGAATCTTTGAGATATCTTCTCGTCCAAAATCTCAGTGCCTGAAGACTAAAGTCTTCGTACAGTGAGTGTTGTCAGTGATGACTTACGGATCCGAAACATGGTACCTAAGTATGGGCCTCATAAAAAGGCTCAGGGTCACTCAGCGGGCGATAGAGAGAGCTATGCTCGGAGTATCCCTGTGAGATCAAATCAGATATGAGGAGATCCGTAGGAGAACCAAAGTCATCGACATAGCTAATGGGCGGGGCACATTAGTTATGTCGATGACGGGCGGTTCGAAGAGCTGATGTTCGTTGGGGTCCCAAGGTGCCGGAGTGGCGACCCCGCACCGGGAAGCGCAGTGTTGGTAGACCCCCCACTAAGTGGACCGACGACATCAAACGAGTCGCAGGGAGTCTGCTGGATTTAGGCGGAAGAATTAAGTTAAGCTCATCATAATCAACATTTATGGGACAATATAGTCTAACCGCTAAATCGATCTTGATGAAAGGCACAGAGAAAGCTTGCATCCTGGAGATACTAGACACTAGATATTTTTCCCAAGAAAGAGTTTCCACAGGATTGTAAACACTATTGCGCATTAAACAGCCAGAATTTTTGATCGGATCGACGCCCGCAGCCTGATTGTATAATCGGAACTAATTCCTGAGCGCAGTATTCCATTTGCCAACGCCATAAATAATATAATGGGTTATTTTGTTCCCTCGTTCCCAGATAGAGCAGGAGTTCCTAGACCTGCCGGCAAGCTTCGGCCCGGAGCTGCCCGCAGACGGGCTGCGCGGCATGCTGGTGGCGGGCGAGCCGCAGGACGGCTGCGGGCCGCTCGCCAAGCCGCCGCCTGACACCGAAAACTTTACTGGGAAGTGGCTCGTAGTAGTGGCTAGGTGAGAGACTTCTGCGGGTCATGAGGCCCTGGTACATCCTTGCTAATATTATAAATGCGCAAGTGTCACTATCGGTTTGTCCTTCAATCACGCAGCATCGGAGCAACGGGTCGATGTGATTTTTTGCATGGGTATACTTGAGGACCTGGACAGTGACAAAGGCTACTTTTTACCTTTTGACGTGATAACGTCTTATAAATCGATGAACACCGGCTGCACGCACGAGAAAGTGTCACGTTCCGCCTAAGCCTAAGCTTGCAAGTGAGATCGCGGAACAAGCGATAGAGAGGCACGATCAGCCCAAGCGTTTATAGAGAGCGCCCGCCGCCGCCCGCCAGTCATCAATGTTTCTTTATGACTATCACGTAAAACTAGCGTCCGTAAACCGACTTTACAGACAACCAATTTTTTTATTTAATCAAAGTGTTCCCGTGGGATTCCAAAAACTAAATCCACGCTGACGAAGTCGCGGACATCAGCTAGTTATAAATATTAAATGCGAAAATATGTTTGTTGGTTTGTCCTTCAATCAAGCTGCAACAGAGCTATGGATCGACGTGATTTATTGCAGGGGTATAGTTGAGGACTTGGAGTATGACATAGGCTACTTTGTATCCCGGAAAATTAGAGTTCCCACGGGATTTAAAAAACTAAAGTCGCGGGCATTAGCTAGTTCCACATATTATGTGGGGTAATATAAATGTTTAATTGGCACTTGTTAATATTGAAGCAGTGATAGAATAGAATAGAAATAGTTTTTATTCAAATAAACTTTTACAAGTGCTTTTGAATCTTCAGATCACTCTATCACTGGTTCGGAATGTCCTTCCTGCCGAGAAGAACCAGCAAGAAACTCGGCGGTTGCTCTTTTTCAATATAGTTCACAATAGGTACTATATGCTATGTATGCAGTGTTTCCACAACGAGGGGAAGTTCCAAAAAATGCATATTTCCAATTCAGTACATGTTAAGATGGGCAGGCGGAAAGTAGCCCCCTTCCTGCTGGTGGAACCCGTTCACGAGCATGACGCATACTCCAGCCGTTGCGTCGCTCAACCATATTTGAGGGAACGTGGCTAGAAGTCAAAATAATCCCCAATAATAAAGTAAAAGCCCCATTCCCGCCGGTCTGCGGTCTCCTATTCGGGGGGTCGCAGATTCGATCCTGGACACGGACCTCTGGCTTTTCCAAGTGATATGCGTTTAAGAAATTAAATATCACAACCTTCAACGGTGAAAGAAAACATTGTGAGGAAACCTGCACACCGGAGAGTTCTCCATAATGTTCCCAAAGGTGTGTGAGGTCCTTCAATTCGCATTGGGCCAGCGTGGTTTACTATGGCCTGTAACCCTTCTCCGAGAGGAGACCTGCGCTCAGTAGTGAGCCGTTGATGGGTTGCTGGTGATGATGATGAATATTGTTGGCAGGTACAACTGCAGTTTCGAGATGAAGGTCCGCAACGCGCAGGCAGCCGGCTACGACTGCGCCATCGTGCACAATGTCAACTCGAGCGAGCTCGGTGAGATTGCCTTTGAACTCGCCTCATTACCCGACCCGGCAAAGCCATAAGAAAGGGTTATGAGTTTAGCATTCTTTGTATGTATGTGACTGTATGTATTTTAACTGCCTCGTTGGTCTAGTGGTTAGCTTGTTCGACTGCGGATGACGAGGTCCCGGGTTCGATTCCCGGGTCGGGCCGTTAAAAAAAAAGTATTGGTTTTTTTCTGCCAAAGAATTTCTCAGTACTAGCCCGGAGTTAGGAAGTTGGCGGTTAGTCACCCCCGTGCCTCGGAAAGCATGTAAAGCCGTCGGATCTCTCTCCGGTCGTGTCGGATTTGCGTCCCATCGGACTATGAGAGTGAGGGAATAGAGAGTGCACCTGTGTTTGCGCACACACTTGTGCACTATAATATCTCCCGCGCAGATGGCTGACCTCTAAGGAGGTTGGCCGCCGTGATCGGATTGGGTCGAGAGGACATTATTATGTATGTGACTATTTACGAATGTTTCACCGTAGGGAATAAAATACTGAGCCGATTTTGACGAATGAGCTGTCAATCGATGAGCTATCTTCTTCTTCTTCTTTATCAACCGATAGACGTCCACTGCTGGACAAAGGTCTACTTGCATGGACTTCCACAGGTCTCGGTCTTGCGCCGCCTGAATCCAGCGACTCTCTGCGACTCGTTTGATGTCGTCGGTCCACCTGGTGGGGGGTCTGCCAACACTGCGCTTCCCGGTGCGGGGTCGCCACTCCAGCACCTTGGGACCCCAATGGCCATCAGCTCTTCGAACTATGTTCCCGCCCATTTCTACTTCAATTTCACGACTCGCGGAGACTTTGGTTCTCCTACGGATCTCCTCATTTCTGATTCGATCCCGCAGGGACACTCCGAGCATAGCTCTCTCCATTGCCCGCTGAGCGATGCTGAGCCTACTTATGAGGCCCTTAGTTAGCAAATTATTATATATTGTTTACACTTGAAGGAAAATTTCCTGCTTATAAGACCACTGCGCCATGCAGAAAAAAGCTCAAGAAATTTAAAGTTACCATTTCGTTTAAAGTTGTCCATATTTATCATTTATCGCATAAAAATCCAATAAAATTATCTTCACAAGTATTCAAAATAATTCAGTAGTAGGTCTTCTATCTTTTCTTTAACAATAACCGGAAACGTAAACATAGATAAACTCATGTTTATATTTAAATGGAATGATATAAGTAAGAGATGTTAAGTATTTTTATTGCACTTACTATTTACTTACTTTCGACTTTAGGACTACATTTGCATACGATAAATTATTATTTAGGATTGTAAAACACAAATGCGTAATATTTTTCGTTGCATTTCAAACCGTCTACTATTAAACTTAAGGATTTAATTTGTATGATAGTAAAATGTTTATTTAACGAAAGTGCGTTCAGAAGTGCAGAGATAAATCGAGTGAATAATTACTAACGTTATCAAGCCACCCCGAAGAGCAATACGCTTAAGAGTTGACATAGAACATTCCTTGATCCTTAATGCAAAAAATAAGAATTAATGCAGGGGGATATTGTGACCTAACGTAAAACGGTACAGTAATTGAACAGACGAAAAGCGAATAAAAATTAATTTTTGACGATATTCGTTTTATTCGATAAATTATAGAATTTACAAAATAGTATCACACTAATATTATAAAGGCGAAAGTTTGTGTGTATGTTTGTTACTCTTTCACGCAAAAATTACTGGACGGATTAGGCTGAAATTTAGAATAGAGATAGCACATGCCCAGGATTAACACATAGGCTACAATTTATCCCGGAAAAATAAAGACGAAGTCGCGGGCATCGTCTAGTAATATAATATTTACGAAATAGTAGAAGACTCGAAGCTCGAATAATAAGAATTAACGAATGAAATATTATTTATCGATTTATCCAAGGCAATTTTATATAAAATTGCCTCAATGCAATACATGCTCTTATACATGGCATAATATGTTGAATCGAGGGAGCTATTTGATCGCTAGTCATTTAACCATCCGTCCACACCTACTCGTACACTTTACTATCAAAAATTAAAATAAACATTAAATACCTTGTATCTTACCTTATGTCCACTAGGAAGAGCAACATATTTTTGACCCGATGATCCAGTTACTTCAACAGAAGGGGAATTTTTCTTGTCCCTCGAATTGAGGATAGTAGCTTTTTGAGTCTCTCATTTTCACAGATAATATTGTACAGGAACATAAACACATTTAGTTCGCAATAAATAGATCAAAGCCGCGAGTGTATTTTTTGCGTGAAACTCAACAAACAACATAAACAAAGTTACAGAACAAAGAAAGTTACAGTATTGTTTCGGAAATTGAACAGCGCCTCTAGCGGAGTACTTTAGAACTAGTCATTCTTCCCTAAATTGACTTACTAACGTCAACTCCAAATGGCGACGATTATACTTTTCAAAAGCGTTATGTAATGAATAAGCTATTTTGAACCGACTTCAAAAAAGGAGGAGGTTATCAATTCGTCGGAATCTTTTTTTTATGTATGGTCACCGATTACTCGAAGACGCCTGAACCGATTTGGAAAATTCTTTTTGTTAGAAATTGTGTACTCCCCAGGTCGGTCGAGCGGTTTTTAAAATATCAACAATAAATAAAATACTTTGTATAGTGTGTGTGTGATGGAGTAAAGCGGGAGTTTGAAGTCGGTTGTTTAAAAAGAATTATTTATATTAAATTATATAATGGGTTATGTGAAAAGTGACTTCATATTCAAATGGCCGGAAACAGAGTTATTCACCAAGTAAGTGTGTGAAATTAGTCACTGTTAGACTGTTTGTGCGAAGATAAACTCGAACTAATAAATAAGTTTTACAATTTTTAGTTAAATTTTAAATGTTTGTCTTTATGGAAAAGGAGGAATTTTCCAAATAAACAGAAAAAATATTACCGTTACTTTGTCCTACAATAATTGTGACGTGATTTTTGCGTGGATGACCACGAATGACATTTGCATGGAACTAGGAATTAGAAGCAGTGATAGCCTAGTGGTTAGGACTGTGGTCTCCTATTCGGGGGGTCGCAGGTTCGATCCCGGGTACGAACCTCTGACTTTTTGGAGTCAAGTGCGTTTAAGCAATTAAATATCACATGCTTCAACGGCGAATGAAAACATCGTGAGGAAACCTGCACGCCTGCGAGTTCTCCATAATTTCTCAAAGGTGTGTGAAGTCTACCATTTCGCATTGGGCCAGCGTGGTCGACTATGGACCCTTCTCTAAGGCTAAGATCTATAGATCATACTCTGGCTCTGCTCAAGACTCAAGATAGAGTCAAATGAGACATAAATATGTCCTGACATAAATCCGTCTCGTTTTAACTCAGTCTTGAGTCTGAGCGTAGAGAGAGTGCCGTTTATAGACCTCAAGCCTGAAAGGAGACCTGCGCTCTGTAGTGAGACGTTAATGGGTTGCTCATGATGATGATGATGATGAATATATTTTTGACGTGATAACGTCTCATAAATCGATGAACACCGGCTGCACGCACGAAAAAGTGTCACGTTCCGCCTGAGCCTGCGCGTGCAAGCGAGAGCGCGGAACAAGCGATAGAGAGGCACGATCGGCCCAAGCGTTGGCTTGTGACACATTTATTTATCAATGTTTCTTTATGACGTTATCACGTAAAACTATCGTTTGTAAACCGACTTAACAGTTATCCAATTTTTGTTACAGAGACGATGTCGGCGAGTAATGACACCGGGATAGTGATTCCGTCCGTATTCGTAAACGAACTGGACGGCCTGATGCTAGCTGAGAACTACGTGTATCCTTACAGGTGAGTCAAGACGGATTGGATTAAGAGGACTATGCTATTTCGCATCCCTCTCTCTCGCACGTTCTAATATTTTCAACGATTGTAAAAATCTCATATATTTTGACAAAATGCGATCAATTATTATCTTCGACAGTTAAATTGCGGATATTTTAGATATAGTTTTATTATGATATGATATACCTAGATTTTGATAGAGTAAAAGGGCGAAAACTACTATTAACTTTTGTCGCTCTTATTCTCTATCAAAAACTATAGGTTTAAATATCATACCAAAAATGAGTCTAAAATATCCGTAATTTAACTGTCGAAGATATAATTTTACAATCATTGAAAATATTAGAATGTGCTATAGAGAGAGAGAGAGATGCGAAATTTACTAGACCTCTTAATACATAAACCAAACAAAACATTGAATATTGATAACACCCCGACATGTGAATCTATGGCCGGACTATGTACGACATACCTGCCATCATGTTACCCAGTTTTCTGCTTCATCATCAGATCCTCCTCCTTGATCATCATCTAACACCTACTCATTGAAACCATTCTAATAAGCCCAAACACACTATATCTGCTGTAAGTTGCCTGCTGTAAGTTGCTGAGGAGTTAGGTATCCTGCAGACTACTGTGCTGTTGCATTTATTGTGTAAAAAAAAACTTGAGAGGTGTCAAGGGACACCCGGATGGAACGTAGTTCCTTTCGATTACATTGTGTTCGGTATTTTCGCGGTACAACATTGGGTCTCCGTAGCCTAGTGGCTCCGGCAGTCGCCTAACAGCCAAAGGTCGATGGTTCGAATCTCAGCTCGACAGACCGAATTTTCCATTTTCGATTTTATTTTAAACAATTTCTACATGTGGAATTTTTCCCTAATTTTTTATAACTTTTATGTTGCACACAATGCAAAATTCACATTCAACAAAAAAGTGTCGGTTTCAAAAAAATGTCGAGTGTCGGTTCCTTAATTTTTTTCCGTCTAGCCCCCTTCCGCACCGCGCGATAAGGAACTCTCTTCTTCTTCTTCAAGTGCCTCTCCATTACTGGAGGTCAGCCGTCAGCTTTTTGAACCTCTCCTTGTCCATGGCTAAACGGAATAGTTCTTCGACCGACTTTATGCCAGTCCACTCCCGTATGTTTCTGAGCCACGACTTCTTTCGCCTTCCAACACCTCTTTTTCCGGCAATTTTCCCCATCAAAATAGTTTGCAGCAGGCGGTACCTATCGTTACGCAATATATGACCCAGGTACGAGATCTTACGCTGTTTGATGGTTCTCACTAACTCGGTGTTCTTCTGCATTCGTGCAAGGACTTCAGCGTTAGACACTTTAGCCGTCCAACTTATGCGAAGCATCCTACGATACGTCCACATCTCGAAGGCTTCTATCTTTTTACGTAAGTCTTCCACTAAGGTCCATGCCTCGCAACCATATAAAACAACGGGCCAAATGTAGCATTTTAGGAGTCTGATTCGGAGTTTTAGAGAAAGTTGACGGCCGCAAAGAACTTTTTTCATTTTCATGAAAGATGCGCGAGCAATTTCTATGCGAACTCGGATGTCAGTTTCGCTTTTCCACGAGTCTGTTAGCCATGACCCAAGATATTTGTATTTGTCAACTCTCTCCAAGATGTTAAGTCCGATACGTATATGTGACGTTAACTGTGGCTTCCCCGAAATGACCATATATTTTGTTTTTGACACATTCATGCTTAACCCTACGTTTTCGCTGCACTCTTTTACTCTATTCACAATTTCTTGTAGATCTTGCTGTGTGGACGCTATTAGGACAGTATCGTCAGCATACCGTAGATTATTAATAACTTGCCCATTAACGACTACTCCTAAAGCAATACCATCTAGAGCATCTTTTATTACATGTTCAGAGTACAAATTAAATAATAGCGGTGACAGAATGCATCCTTGTCGCACGCCTTTTTCGATTTTAATAGCGTCTGTTTCATCACCCTCTACCCTGATAGTTGCGGTTTGCTCCCAATATAAGTTCCTTATTATCCGAATGTCCTTATTGTCCATGCCTGTATTCATAAGAAGTTTCATAAGTACCTCGTGTTGAACACGGTCAAAAGCCTTTTCATAATCAATAAAGCATAAGAACACGTCTTGCTGCATATCTCTGCATTTCTGGACCAGTACATTAAGTGCAAACTGTGCCTCCCTTGTTCCCATACCTGCTCGAAATCCAAATTGATTGTCACTAAGTTGGTCTTCACATTTTGTCCTTATACGCTTGTGTATGATCTTCAAAAAAGTTTTTAGCATGTGACTCATGAGACTTATAGTACGAAACTCCTGGCATTTTCTTGCATTCTTCTTTTTAGGTAGGGTTATGAAAGTTGATTTTAGCCAATCGTCAGGGATTTTTCCAGTACTATAGATATAATTATAGTATTGCACCAATACTGAGATATTTTCCGGTTCTAGCAGTTTCAGAATTTCTACATTTACATTATCTGGACCAGTAGCTTTTCCCGTTTTGGCACTCTTTAATGCCCACAACACCTCAGATTTTATGATGTCAGGTCCATCAGTTTCACTCACCAAACTCGTTAGCTTGCGAGTGTTGTCACTGTACAGCTCTTTTATGTACTGTTCCCAATGGCATTTCTTAGTTGCAACGTCCAGAATAATGTTCCCCTGATTATCTTCGAAGAGATAAGGAACTACGTACCAATAATTATAATTCTTAATTATTCTAAATTTAATATAAATCAGTTAACACAATTACAGGACACAACCGTCGCGTTCGAAGCTATGCCTTCAACTGGTCACTGTGAACTTGACCTTGTAATTTTATTTGAAAAGATTTGATTGGTTAGGGGGCGGGGCTAGGCCGGCGAACAATGATGACTCACTGCATTCTTAACGCGAACGAACTATAAAAATGTTTTTTTCCCAAAGGAGATCGTCCAGTTTTGGGCCCAAACTCTCAACAATATGTTACATGGGGGCAAAAAAATTGGAAAGAATTGTTTATTTTATGCTCAACCAAAATCACTAAAAATAAATTTACAGTTGCTAAATATCTAGAAAAATATTTTTGGAAATGTTTGTGTTTTTTTTGGGATAATGTATTCCGTAGTCTTAATTCCTAGTTCCATTATGTATTCCGTAAAATGGAATGGCTTAGTCTATGGTAAAAATCCTAGTTGTATAGGAAGATGAATGATTAATGTATGCATAATTAATGAATCTTTAAAAAGCACCTATAAAACTATTGTTTATTTTGTATTAATTATTTATTAGATTAATAATTATTGTTCAAATAACACATTCTCTAACATAACATAATCATGGATTCGAACCCATGTATCTTTATTGTGCAATTGTCAATCAAACTGAAACTAACGAAGTCTAAAGTTGATATCTTTATCTGACAAATGACATTAATTTGGAACTTGTAACGCTTCATCAAGTCCTGGACCCAACAATGTATGGGAGATGGTCGGTCTCCTTTAGTCTCTTTGTTCTATACAATGGCAACACTGATGTTGAGCACAGTGGCGCACAGCCGCGCCAAGTTATACTTGTCCCACTGTACATGTATCACCGCAGGTACTACATCATGGTGAACGGCGACCTGCCCTTCAACATCAACACGCACCTGTTGCTGCCGTTCGCCATCGTCGTGGCGCTCTGCCTGCTAGTTATACTTATATTTTTGGTAAGTCGCCCCTTACCTTTAACCGTTGGGCTATTGAGACAAAATATGATGTACTAGACGATGCCCGCGACTTCGTCCGCGTGGATTAAGGTTTTTAATTCCCGTGGAAAATGTAATTTTCCGGGATAGATGTAGATTCCTATGTGCTAATCCTGGGTATGAGGTATCTCCATTTCAAATTTCAGCCAAATCGGTTCATTCGTTGTGGCGTGAAAGATTAAAAAAAAACATCCATCCATACATTCTCACAAAAAACTTTAACTTTTTAATTCCTGCCTGTCCCCCCGATTATTTTTGGGGGAACAGATAGGAATAAAAAAGTTCGATCTGTCACCCTGTCGCCAATAGGAGGACAGATCGGAATTTTTATTCCTATCTGTCCCGCTGAGGGGACAAATCAGGGGGACAGATAGGAATAACCCATATCCTTTCACATTTATAATATTAGTAGGATTTGGATAGTGCCCCCTCCCAAAGACAGTGGTTAATGTATGTCTAATCTATCGATAGCGTTACATTTTAGTTTACGAGTACTATTTTATTAGTCAGAGAAGTCACGACCTGTATTACTTCTATTTCTTCTCATCGTTCGTCTATCTTTCACTTTAGCTTCGCAACTCGCTGAGCTATGTCGATAACTTTGTCTCTCCTACGGATCTCCGCATTTCTGATTTGATCTCGCAAGGATACTTCAAGCATAGCTCTCTCCATCCCTCGCTGAGTGACCATGAGCCTTCTTATGAGGCGCATAGCTAGTTAGCATGTTTCGGATCAAGTCAAGTCATCACTGGCAAGAGTGGCAACACGCACAGTTCGAAGTCTTCAGATAATTGATATACTAGCTGATGCTTGCGTCCGCGTGGATTTAGTTTTTAAAATCCCTCGGGAACTCTTTGATTTTCCGGGATAAAAAGTAGCCTATGTCACTCTCCAGGTCCTTTAATATATCCATGCAAAAAATGACGTCGATCCGTAGCTCTGTTGCGGCGTGATTGAAGGACAAATCAACAAACAAACAAACACACTTTCGCATTTATATTGGTAATAAAATTTTACGGTCTCTCTTACTAAATTGTTATTTCTATTACAGATAGTTAAATGCATCAATGACCGGAGACGGGCGCGGCGTCATCGCCTCCCCAATCGATCGCTGAAGAAAATCCCCACCTGCAAGTTCAGCAAGGGTGACCCCTACGAGACCTGCGCCATATGTCTCGACGACTACCAGGAGGGCGAGAGACTTCGTGTGCTGCCCTGCGCTCACGGTATGTAGAAAGAGAAATCCTTATCCTCGTGATCCTTATACCCTTAGTGAACCCTTATCCCTGGTGACACCTAGAACTTAGTAATTTGTAAAGCGATCTATTTAATAGAATAGAATAGAAAAAAAATACGTGTGGCATTCGGGAACTGCCGAGGTAAAGCTATTGCATAGCATTTTCTAGTCGCACGCACACAAACACCGTGCCGAAGTCTGCCGAACTGAAACGACGGGGTGTTAGGTTTATTTTCGTTACGGAATTTCTTGATTCGGTCGCCGCGCTCAAAGCCCGCGATAAAAGCTATGCAATAGCTTAAAAATATTTTTTATTCAAATAAACTTTTTACAAATGCCTTTCAATGCAATCAAAAATTTCACTGCAATCGTCAGACTCTGCCACTGGTTCGGAATGCCCTTCCTGCCCAGAAGAACCAGCAAGAAACTCGGCGGTTGCTCTTTTCAAAACATGTTTACAAAACAATAAATACCATGCTATGTATGCAGAGTTTCCACAATCAGGGAATTTCCAAAAATGCATACCTACTAACAATGCAATATATCTCAAGATGGGCAGACATAAAGCAGCCCCATTCCCGCCAGTGGCACCCGTTCACGAGCATGACGCATGACCCAGCCGTTGCTTCGCTCAACCATATTTGAGGGAACGTAACAACCCGTATCACACGACACCACCACAGAAATGTTTAAAGAGTGTGTATAAAAATATGATAATTAATAAAATTCTTACATACAAATTAAACAATGGCAACTGCCCTGCGCCACCAATACGCACATAATATACTTAATACCTATCCTCTGCTATAATTACCGCTATACTATTGTTACTTTATTAAGAAGACCCCTACTATAACCAAATAAGAACCCGGTCCCTTAAAGAAGAAGTCCCGTTGAGGACCCGGTCTTGTGGCGCTAAGGTCTATGTCCAGTGAACGTCCACAGGCTGATGTGATAATGATGATTTTCACTATGATAATGTGACTTAAAGCAAACCCTACTATGTCCATGCAACCCCTACTATATCTATGCGACCCTTGCTATGTTAATGCAACCACTATCATGACAATATTGCGCCCCCTGATACGTCAATATGACCCCTACTATATCTATACGACCCCTAATATGTCAATGTGACCTCTGTCATATCTATATCACCTCCTAATGTGCCCACACGACCCCTACTATGTCCACACGACCCCTACTATGTCCACACGACCCCTACTATGTCCACACGACCCCTACTATGTCCATACGACCTCTAATTTATCTTTTGTTTGTCGCCAGCGTATCACACAAAGTGCATCGACCCGTGGTTGACGCAGAACAGGCGCGTGTGTCCGGTGTGCAAGCGGCGAGTGCGCGCCGCGGGCGAGCGCCGCGCGCCGCGCTCCGACACCGACTCCGACGACACGGAGCCGCTGGTGGCCGACCCGCCGCCGTCCACGCAGGTATACTGTACCAGAACAGGCTTCTGAATCGAAATATGTCCAAGCTGTCTTTTTAGACATATCGGGTGCCTTCGATAACGCCTGGTGGCCTATGATTCTCTTAAAGTGTAAGAGAGGAGGCTGTCCTCCGAACATTTACCGCATGTTGGCGAGCTACTTTGTTAACCGGCGCGTTGGCCTGTTCATCGGAGACCAGGTGCGGTGGAAGACATCCACTATGGGGTGCCCTCAGGGATCAGTGCTGGGACCTACCTTGTGGAACGTCCTCCTCGACGATTTGCTTCGGTTGCCGCTACCGGGGGGTGTTAGGGTTGTTGCGTATGCGGACGACGTCACGATTTTGATTGAGGCCGACACTGACCATGACGCTGAAGGGCAAGCTCGGTAAGCGGCCACCAGTAATCAAGCTCGGCGGTAGCTCCATCAAACACGTGACGGAGGCTGTCGTACTTGGCGTGACGATCTATGCAAATCTGTCCTTTGCGCAACATGCGGTGTCGATCGGGGAATGCGCGGCGAAATGCTTCGGGAAGATGTCGCGTGTGTCGACGTCGTCCTGGGGCATTCGATACCCTACGCTGCGTATCCTGTACCGTGGAACATTCGTAGCGACGATAACGTATGCTGCTGCTTGTTGGGCAGGGAGGGCGGCGCTGCACGTCGTACGGTCGACGCTAATCAGGAAGCAGCGGTCTTCCCTCATTTTGTTGACCAAGGCGTATCGCTCGGCGAGCTCCGCCGCTCTGGCGGTGCTCGCCGGTATACTGCCAGCTGACCTGGAGGTGATCCGTGCTGGAAGGATCGATGAGGTGCGTCAGTCCTTGCCCAAGAAGAAGTTGAGTAGACGCAAGCGGAAAATTGGGACTGAGGTGACTGCGATGTGGCAGGAGCGGTGGTCCGCGGAGATTTGGGGCGAGGATTTGCGGCGCTTCTTCCCAGACGTGTCCGGCAGGCTCAAGGCAACTTGGGTCGCGCCGGACTACGAGACCTCGCAGATCCTCATCGGACATGGCTGTTTCCGGGCGCGCCTGCATGGGATGGCGCTTTGCGAGAGCCCAGTGTGCGAATGTGGCGCCGAAGAGGAGGACAGACACCACGCGCTGTGGGACTGCCCCCTCTTTAAAGACTTACGGGACCAGATGCTGGATGGGATCGTTCGCGGGGAAGCGGGACCAGTTTACTACATGGACCTCGTTGCATCGGCGGAAAACTACAACCGGCTGCGGTAGTTCGCGCACCAATGGCACAAGAGGCGAAGCGGATCGGAGCGAGCAGGGACCAGGCAAGAAGCCACAGAGCGACGACGTGAGTCAAGCCTGTGTAGTGACGTCTAGCCCCAGAAGGGGGAGAGTGACATAAGGGACAAAGGATGAGAGAAAAAAGAACTTGTAGAGAGTCAAGAAGGCGCACCGGGAAACACGCCAAGAGCAAGTACCGGGCGCCCTCCCAATGTTTCGGCCCATATAACCGCGAGGTTGGAGAGGCCATGGGAGGTGGCGGGTTTGTACCAGAACAGGCGCGTGTGTCCGGTTCCTTGTAAGACAAAGAGAGCGCTACTGAAGTGTGACGTCACAAGGCAGGCAGACACAACTTTCATAAAAAATTTCGGTTTAGAAAAAGACAGATACAGTCGCAGTAACACAGCTTATAATTTTTTTGACCGATTTAGTTTCCGTTTTTAAAAATTTCATTCTTACATTTTCACATTTACAACACTTACATTTACATTTTACGATGCTACATTTTCGATTATAAATTAATGACCATCAACATTATTTGACAACAGCCAAATACCCAATTATACGTGGCAGGAAACACGCCGGAGGGGCGTTCCACACCTTACCGGTTCGTTTCAAAAATGTTGAACTAAATTGTTTCGTGCGAGCAGGTTGGATTTCAACCACGCGTTTTTGTCTTTATTGTGCAGGGAGGCACTTTCGATGAGCAACGGGAGAACCCTTTCGTGAGGGCAGCGCGGTACATATCTAGACTGCGCGGAAGCAGCGACCACACGCAACCTGACGCAGAGGTATTTTGTTTTATTTAAGAGTTATATACTCTGCTACAGACTAGATAAAGAAAAATGCGTGAGTGTCGTGGAACACTAGTTTGGAACGAAGTTCCTTTTAATAATAAATTAATAATAAAAATAAAAAAATTAGGGAAAAATTCCACATGTAGAAATTATTTAAAATAAAATTGAAAATAGAAAATTCAGTCTGTCGAGCTGGGATTCGAACCATCGACCTTTATGTGACTGTAGAAACCACAAGGCTACGGAGATCTAATATTGTAGTGTGAAAATATTGAACACAATGCCAAATTCACATTCAAAAAAGTGTCGGTTCAATTTAGTCTTCATTTGTTCCGTCTAGCCCCCTTTCGCATCGCGCGATAATGAACTACGTTCCAAAAAATGACAAATTATTGACATTTTTCAGGTAGCTCAACCCTCGGAATCGCATGACGAAACTGAAGATAAGTGAGTATTGCACAACCTTTAAATTGCTTTATATTATACTAGCTGTTGTCCTCGCGACTTCGTCCGCGTGGAATTGAAAAAAAAAACAAACATTCAACCGTCATCAATATGACAGACTTTCATACTATCAACCCCTATTTTACCCCATCGGGGGTAGCATTTTCAAAAAATGAAAAATACGTACTTCTTTATTTTTAATCAAGAGCCAAAATACCAAATTTCATAAACACAACTTTGTCAAATAACTTGAATAATTAATGACTAACATACAAACATTCAACCCCTATTTAACCCCTTGGGGGCTATAGTTTTCAAAATCTATGAAAGACATATTTTTTTGTTTTTAATTGAAAGCCCAAATACAAAGTTTCATAGTTGGAATTTAAAAAATTACCGACTTTCATACAAACTATCAACCCCTATTTTACCCCTTTGGGGGTAGAATTTTTGAAACTGTGAAATACATACTTCTTTGTTTTCAATCAAGAGCCAAAATACCAAGTTTCATAACCATGACTTGAAAAATAACTTCAAAAATGAAGGACTACCATACTAACATTCAACCCCTATTAAACCCCCAAAGGGGTAGAATTTTCAAAAACTGTGAAACACGTTATTCTTAATTTTTAATTTATAGCTCAAATACCGAGTTTCATGGGTATAACTTGAAAAATGACGGACTTTCATACAAACTTCAACCCCCAATTTAACCCCCTTGAGGGTGGAATTTCAAAAAATCCTTTGTTAGGGATCGCCTACGTCATAAAAGGAACCTACTGACAAAATTTCAAGTTTCTAGCTTCAGTGGTTTAGGCTGTGCGTAGATAGATCAGTCAGTCAGTCAGGACAATTCTTTATAAGTATAGATTGGTTGTGTGTTTTGTGGCTTTTATTAAGTAAATGTATTAGTGGTGCGCCCCAAACTAAGACCTCGCGTCCTAGAGTCTAGATATTGAAATTTTGTTTTTTTTTTTAATGTGAATTAATTTTGTGGTCCAAGAGCCGGTAACACTAAAACTGCACTAACGCAGGTTCAAATTTTACATATAAATTGTTTGTGTATAGTCATAGGTACAATATAAGCTCGGTGTGCCAAGATGCATCCTGGCCAGAGTACAAGATGACAATAAACAATAATATTTTTGCACTTACACAGAAATTAATTGTAAGAATAGGGGTTGTATTTACTACCGTAAGTAGACTGCCTGACAGTCGCAAAACCTTTTAGTCGCTTCCAAAACTTGCCAGCGCCGCACTGGTCTCTATAGTGGAGCGCCTGGGGGTTTTCACCTCGGATTAGAGTTATAGTGAATGAATTAATATGATCGATGTGGGATATTGTTTTTTAAACTATAAATTGCAATGTTTACCCAAAATTAAAAAAAACCGTAAAAAATGAATATCTGAGCATACAGTTTTATTTAAAATAATTGTTTTTCTCGTATCTATACGTTGAATAATACCTAAAGAGACATAAAAGAACATTTTTAGGGTTCCGTACCGAAAAGGTAAAAAAGGAACCCTTACAAGATCTCGTTCGTCCTCTTGTTCGTCTGTCCGTGTGTCACCACCGATTTTCTCAGGAACGGATGGACCTAGCAAGTTGAAATTTATACCAGATACTGAGGTCTATAGTCTCTATTAGGTGTATAAAAATCAAGGTCCTGAGTCAACACGATAAAAAGATATGGGCAAATTTAGATTTTCGCGAAAAGTACCAAAATTTACCTTAATTTTCAACTTTTTTTCGGAATTTTCGAAATTTTCCCTTTACTTGTGCTCTAAGGCCTTGCTTTTAACCAAAATTGTCAATTCTAGGTCAACCGGAAGTACCCTTTAGGTTTTGGGTCGAAAACCTATATGGTAGTTCCCGTTGACCTAGAATCACGAAATTTGGTAAAAGCAAGGTCTTACAGCACAAATAAAGGAAAAATTACAATAATAAAAAAAGTTGAAAACACTTTCATGCGAACAACCAAAAATGTGGCTCAATGTGATTCCGCACATCTTTTTTCCATACAAATAGAACGACGTACAATGACGTTGTGCAAAAATCAGTAGGTTCTAACTAATATACATATTGCACTGACGCGACGTCTTATAACGTCGACGTCTCTGCTACAACACATAGATAAAAATTGGTGTGATAGCGAACAGTATCGATATACATAGACGCCTGTGCTGCAACAAGTGTAAACAAAAAAAAATCAAAATACAAGCTTTTAGTAGCTGCATCATCAGACTCTGGGTATCATCTAAGAACAGAGTTTTTGTCAAGACGAATCAAGCGAGCCCAAACTCGATAGGGTTACATAGTTTCATTACAGAGTTCTCTTAAGCACCTTTCAGTTCCATCATCACACCATGGATATCGTCTGGGACCATAGTACTTGTCAAGACGAATTAAATGAGCCCAAACTAGATAGGGTTACGTAGTTTTATTACAGAGTTCCCTTAAGCACCTTTCAGCTTCATCATCATTCCCTGAATAACTTCTAGGACCAGAGTTACTTGTCAAGACGAATCTAACGAGCTCAAACTTGACAGGGTTACGTAGTTTCATTACAGGGTTCCCTAAAGAACCTCTCAGCTTCATCATCATTCCCTGAATATTGTCTAGGACCAGAGTACCTACTTGTCAAGACGAATCTAACGAGCTCAAACTCGATAGGGTTACGTAGTTTCATTACAGAGACTCCCTAAACAACATTTCAGCTCCATCATCAGATCAGCTCCATGTCACAATAATATTGCATTGTCATCCGAATTACATTGTATGTACATGCAAAATTTCAGCTACGATTTCGCGTAAATATTCGTTGCTACGATGGACGTGTTGAATGACGAAAATTAGCGCGCGCGTCTCATCGCTGTGCACAGGTCGACGATGTAAGGGCAAAGCGACGTATAGTGGCGTTGTGCGCAAAAAAAGTAGGCAAAAATTATCTACTAGAGCGGAGAGCCATCAAAGATGACAAAAAAAATCGGTGCTATGTAGCACTAGAATTTTGAGAGTTCGCTGTGTCGTAGCACAACAACCCTGCTCTTAGTTATTAGTATAACCAGTCGCCGCACTATAACGTTGTGCTCAATAAATCAAGTTTTCGCTGGACGTGATTATACGTTGTGCAACAGCAACTTCCCAACATGAGACGTATTTAAACGTAAGTTCGCATGAAAGTGTTAATTAAAGGGTGTCCCCCATGCATACATAGTTGACTCCAATTAAGATAGTCCTCTGATTTGTATGGGCGCTCATACAATTTAGAGGTCTAGCTTAATTGGCACTAAACTCAAATAAGGTAAATAAATAAAATTGTGCTATTGTGTGAAAGAAAATAAAAGAAAATTTATTTTGATATTAAGAATAAACCTCTTAAACAAAAAATATTGTAATTAAGCAAATTAATATAATAATATTGTTCGCGCCATGTACCTGTCCAGAATTCCTAGTTCCATGGTCGTGACGCTGGCAATCTCTTTGGCTCGCAATGAAGTTGACAGATTCTTAGTTTTAAACTTGCCGCCGTTTTGGGGCGTGGTTTTTTGCAAGTTCCCTTTTGACAGCTAACGCGCACACGAAAAATCCGAAGTCGCCTCGCGCACCGTTTTGCTGTTTAAGTGTCTAGATTTAGTTTATTTTACGGTTTAGTTGTGCCGTCAAGCGGTCTATGTGTCGACCTAGCTATAAGCAGAATTACAGACTGTTATTTGTAACAAAAGGCGACTCCTCACAAGCGGTTATTGCTCGCCACGCTAAGTGTGAAATAGTGACTTTGGCCACCTCTAGTTGGTCTTACTAGTGACAAGCCAAGTGTACAGTGCTCCGTCAGCCCAACGTCTCCAGCGGGCCATAACTGGCTGCCTGCCTGCTGCTGCTAGTGGCCTGAGAAGTTCACCTTACACTTAACCTCACAATACACCCACATACCACCACTATCATACCATCTCAGGCCGTACAAGGATTGACTGCTGCAAGGAAGGTCAGTGCAACCCTACCATCATTAAGTCACCACTACGTTGAGAACAGATCTGACCGCGGTGAAAGGCCGCTTTGGGCAGCGACTCTGGACTCAGGTTCAGCTGATGGGCCCCTGAACCTAGTGGTCCAGGTGTTGACTCGTTGGCCAAGCCGTTGGCCTCATCATTTGGTAGGCAGAGCGTGGTTTAATTGATTCCGCGGACAGATTTGGCATTACTGTGACTTAACTTTGCCGTTCTAGGGTTAACTCATTAATTGTAAACTTGTTAATTTATAACTTATTGATGCACAGGCTTGTTGGGTTACTAGTGCATAGCCTACCTTGTCACATGTAGGCCTGTATAATGATTGCAATTATTGAGATTTTGTTTTGTTAATTTTTGCTGATTAATAATTAATAGTATCTAATTGTTGTTTGTGGCCCGTAACTGGCCAACAGTTAGATGTAGATTGTAATAAATAAACTTAATATTAATATAATTTGATAATTGTAGGTTCTTACCAAGCCAATTTGTAATTTGCAGTGCCTGGTATGAGTCTAGTGGCTTAGTACGGGTAATTAAAAACTTAATTTTTCTTTTATCTTAATTTATGTTATTGATTGACTTAACATAAATTATTGATAGCTTAATTTGTATCTTTTGGAACTTTTAACCAACAAATACTTTACTTACTTACCTCGTGGTTAGGTAACAGAGTAGTTTGTTTGATGTATTTAAAATAAATAATTCTTGTTTCAAAGTAAATAATTCTAATTAATAAATAGTATTTAAGTAGTAATTTGTTTAAAGTGGGTAATTCTTGTTTGATTATTAATTTGTTTGGTTGAAGTTGAAACATAACTTGTAACAAATAACTTTGTTTTGATTTTGTTATCTAGTTGTTGTAACTACCTTTATTTAAGTTGTTTTGTACCTACCTAAGATGTCAGCCCACAAAAAATTGAGCGTGCAAATTCAATCAGAGCTGCGTTGGGCTGCTACAGCCAACGCCTTGGTAGGCCGGGTGGACCGGGCATCCGCACTGCTCCAGCGGTGCGAGCAGGTGCGGACCAGGCAGGCGGTCGTCGAAGAGGCCTTCCGAGACCTCATGGCATTGGAGCTACCTCCGGAATCGCTGGAGTCCTCAGTGCGGGACTACGAACAGTTTTTTGAGCTGACAGACGGTCTGGTGGAGGAGGCCGCGAGGCTCAAGAAGGAGGCGAGAATGAGCTCTATTCTTGAGTTTCCCACCAGACCCACCACGCAGCCTGCGATACAGGGCAAGTTGCCAACAATAAACTTGCCCCACTTTTCTGGCAACCTGAGCGAGTGGCTAGGCTTTCTCAGCCTCTTTGATAGCCTGGTGGACGCGAGAAGGGACCTGTCTCCCTGCCAGAAACTGGCCTATCTACTCTCTTCCCTGCAGGGAGAGGCTCTGGGTTTAGTTAGCCACCTAGACCTCTCCGAGGAGAGTTATACCACCGCGCGGGAACTACTGACTCGGCGGTATGCCAACGTGCGCCGGTTAGCAGACACACACGTGGCACAAATTCTAGCGCTGCCACGTGTCTATGGGGTGTCCCATTTAAGAGAATCGCTCTTAAATCCACTGATCGTAGCCTGCAACGCTCTTAAGCGTTTAGAGCTTCCCGTGGACCAGTGGTCCTTCCTTTTATTACACATTGTGTTGTCCCGCCTACCTCCCGAGTTGAAACTGCGTTTTGAGCAAAGGTATGGTGGGGACGGGGCCAGCTACCTGCCCCCCTTTTCGGACCTTTTAAAGTTCCTTGAGGAAGAGTGCCGGCAGGCTGATAACTCTGGTATTGCTGGTCCTTCAAGGACCCCAGAGCGGCCTGCCCAGCTGAGGAAGGAAAAGGGTCACACTGGCGTCCCTGGTAAAAGGGCCTCCGACCGGAGACCAATGCCCGTTTACACTGGACTTGCTGCCACTGAACCCGCCCCCTGTAACTATTGCAGGCGTCCAGGCCACCGGGTGCTTTCTTGCCCCCAGTTTCTCTCTAAGCGGATCAAGGATCGGAGGGGCATTGCAAGAGACCGCCACTGGTGCTATAGCTGTCTGGAAGCTCACATGCAACGGGACTGCCAACAGCGACGGCCATGCCCAATTTGTAGGGGTAACCACCTGGAGATTTTGTGCGCCAACAAGAATGGTGTTGGCCGCCGGGTGGAGAGTGAGGGCGCGCCCCGCACGGGCGGGGGCGCTCTTACCGATCGCTCCCCGGATTACTTGCGTCGGTCTCCTGATCAGGGCCATGAATCCCGACGCGTCCGGATTTCGACCCCGCCTATGGGGGCTTCACCCCCCCGTGAGGGGGGCGCCAACCCCCCTCGACGTTCTGATGGGAGATTTGTGGCGGCTCCGTCTACGGTTCAGTCTGCCCGCTATTCACCTCCGCTTCATGAGTGGCCACGCCTCGAACGCCGCCCACCTCGAGCGGGTCGACAGCCTTACTACGGCCTACCGACCTCAGCCCGTATGACTAGGCCCGTGCTGCCGCCACGAGATGACGCATGGGTTTACCCAAATGGAGGTCCGTCCCACTCACCTTTGGAGGTCCCCCCTGAGTCTCAATATGAGATTCCCCGGTTTAGAGGACCGGTTTGATGAGGACGACCACCAATAGGTAGTTGCCGCCCTAGCCCCCACCACAGCAACTTCTCCTGAGACCTTGAATCTCCGGCAGTCCGTCTGTCAGACCATTCTTTTGCCGACTGTCTCAGTGAAGGTATTCAACCCGAAGGGTGAATTTTTAATCGTTCGCGCCCTTTTGGATTCGGGTTTACAGCGCTGTATTGCTTCTTCTCGTTTGGTGGGTGAGCTAGGGCTCCCTTGGAGTCCTCGAATAGGACGGGTGATAGGTATCGGGGGTATAGAGCCCTCGACTCCTAACGGGGAAGCGGAATTAATGTTTGGCCCCGTTACGGGCAATCTTAGGGTCTTGGTCAAGGTGTCAGTCCTTGACAATATCTTAGGCCCCCTACCGCAGGTCCGAATAGCTGACGCTGCGGTGTCCTGTGCATCAGGCCTAAACCCAGCTGACCCCCACTGGACTGAACCCGGTCCTACGGACCTTTTGTTGGGTTCCGATGTGTTGGGCCTGGTCTTGTCAGGGGAAATTAGGGTTTTGCAGAAGGACGGCCTATGTGCCATGTCCACTATATTCGGCTCTAGCTTTTTTGGACCCGTGCTACGGTCTTCGGACCTACCGGTGCTGGACCAATTGCAAGCAGCCGGCTTGACGCTGTCGAACGTGGTCCAGCGCTTTTGGGAAGTTGAGGAGCCGCCGCATGCCGCACGAGTTGACCCTCTTGACCTTGAATGTGAGTTGTTTTATCAAAACAACACAGGCCGCCGTGTTGATGGGCGATTTGTAACTCGCTTGCCCTTTCTCGCTTCTCGCCCCCGCTTGGTCAATCGCGGGCCTTGGCGGAAAAGAGGCTCTTGTCTATGGAACGGCGCATGCGGCGCGACTCCACCTTCCGCTCCAAGTACGTTGAATTTATGCGCGAGTACGAGGGCCTGGGGCATATGTCACCATCCAATTTTGATTGGCGCGCACACGAGCACTACTTCTTACCCCACCATGCCGTCTTGAAGACCCCTGGGGGGAAGATTCGAGTGGTTTTTGACGGCTCCGCGGCCACATCCAACGGGGTGACATTGAACCAATGCTTGCACTCCGGTCCTAAGCTGATCAAGGATATCTCCGATATCCTCACGCATTTCCGCCGGCATCAAATTGTTTTCGTAGCTGACATCAAGATGATGTTTAGACAGTCGATGGTACATCGCGAAGATCGGAGATACCAAATGATTCTGTGGCGCGAAAATCCTAATGAGCCAATGCGTGTCTTTGAATTGAACACCACGACCTATGGACTCAAGTCAAGCCCCTATATTGCTATCAGGACCTTGTTAGAACTAGCTAACCGGGAGCGACTGAATTACCCTCGCGCATCAGCCACCTTGGAATCGTCAGTCTATATGGACGATATTTGCACGGGAGCCTCGAGCGTTGAGGAAGCTCTGACTCTTCGCGATGAATTGATTGCAATACTGAAGTCCGGAGGTTATGAGTTGGGCAAGTGGCTGTCCAACTCCCCTCACGTCTTGAAGGATCTTCCGGGAAAGGATCAGCAGGATCCTCATATTTTTGAAAATCCCAAAAATCCCAATTTGCTGACGGTCCTTGGAATACAGTACCAGCCCGTCCAAGACGTTTTCACCTACCGGGTCAAATTAGACCCACCTCCTAAGGTCTGGACTAAGCGTTCCGTATTGTCTACGGTTGCTCGCACCTTCGATCCCAATGGATGGATCACTCCCGTAATATTTTTGGCTAAATGTTTCCTCCAGAAGCTTTGGATTGCTGAACTCGGTTGGGACGAATCACTCCCTGGGAAGTTATTGAAGGAGTGGAACTCCCTTGTGTCTTCACTTCCTGAAGTTAACCGAATTTCCATGCCTCGACGCTTCCTACCAACAGGAAGGTGTCATGCCAGTCTCCACGGGTTTTGCGACGCCTCCGAACGAGGATACGCCGCCGTGGTATATTTGAGGACTGTCGATGTCGCCGGTGAGGTCGCGACGCATCTCGTCTTGGCAAAAAGCAAGGTGGCCCCTATTCGGTCACGGTTAACTATCCCGAAATTAGAATTGCCTGGCGCCGCCCTTCTGGTACGCCTCTTGAACCACGTCCGCTCCTCTTTGGCATCTGCGGTCGATCTGACCGACGTTTATGCTTGGACGGACAGTGAGATTGTCCTTTGCTGGCTACGAGCCGCGCCTCACAACTTAGAGGTCTTTGTTGCGAATCGGGTCTCCCAAATTCAGAGCTCTGCAGTACCGGTGATTTGGAGACACGTACCCGGAGAACTGAACCCGGCCGATTGCGCCTCCCGCGGCTGTGAGGCCTCTTCACTGGTCCACCATCACCTTTGGTGGGATCCAAGTTGGCTATCCCAATCCGAGACGACTTGGTCTCAAAATAGGTTTTCCGCTCCCGAAGTATTGCCGGGCTTAAGAGTCGGAGTGGTTGAGGATAAACAGATCCCCGACTTGAACTTTCTTTTGAACCGTTACAGTTCCCTTGATAAACTAATTGGTGTTACCGGTTGGATTCGACGTTTTATCCATAATGGGCGGAATTCAGAAAATAAAAATTTGAGTCCTGTGCTTTCCCCTCTTGAACGCCAAGACGCCCGGAACTACTGGGTGCGTGTGGTTCAGGTGGAGCATTTTTCATCCGTGATTGACACCCTAAAGAGAGGTTTAGTTTTGAAGGGCCCCCTTGCTCGCCTAAGCCCTTTTTTGGACAATAACGGAATGCTACGCGTTGGAGGACGCCTCAAGAATTCCAATCTGCCCTATGGTGCTCGCCACCCCCTTTTGCTACCTAAGGACGGCACCTTTGTCAAATTGCTAGTGACACACTACCATCTTGAAAATGCCCACGCTGGTTGTAATGCACTCTCGGCTATTTTACAGCGCGAGTTTTGGATTCTGGCAGGGAGACGCACCATCCGGAACGTCACTTTCAGATGCATTCCGTGTTACCGCTTGAAGGCTAATACTTCACAGCCGATGATGGGTGATCTGCCCTCCGACCGCGTTCTAGCCACTCGACCCTTTGCTGGGGTTGGTACTGATTTTGCTGGCCCGTTTGCCATCAAGAGCTCTAACCTCCGCAACGCCAAATCGCTCAAGGCCTACCTCTGCGTTTTTGTATGTCTCGCTACCAAGGCGGTACATTTAGAACTTGTGAGTGCCTTAAGCACTGAAGCTTTTGTAGCCACGCTAGGTAGATTTGTCTCTCGTCGAGGATTGCCTGACCTGATTCGCACTGATTGCGGCACCAATTATAAGGGCACTGATAGATATTTAAAAGAAATTGTCGAATTCCTGTCTAGCAATAAGATTAGATTAAGTACAGCATTGTCCAAGATGGGGGTAACCTGGAAGTTTGACCCCCCAGCTTGCCCTCATTGGGGTGGAATATTCGAAGCCGTGGTTAAGGTGGCCAAGACTCATCTCCGGCGCGTTATAGGCGAACCTTTGAAGAACTCGCCACCGTGTTTTGCAAAATTGAGGCTGTACTCAATTCTCGGCCACTCTGTCCCCTTTCATCTGACCCAAATGACCTGGAGGTCTTAACTCCCGGTCATTTTCTGATTGGTCAGCCCCTTAACGCTCTACCCGAATACCCCTTCAGGGACGTGAAGGTCTCACGTTTGTCCCGGTTTGAGCTGCTGCAACAGATGACTCAGAGTTTTTGGCACCGTTGGTCACTAGAGTATTTGCATCTTTTGCAGCAGCGGGTTAAGTGGGCTGACAAATCTGATCCACCCAAAGTTGGTGACCTAGTGCTGATTAAGGAACCTAATTTGTTGCCTTTATACTGGCGCCGTGGGCGCATTCTTAAGCTGATCTACGGGTCTGATGGGGTTCCCAGGGTTGCCGAGGTAATGGTCGGAGACTCTGTCTTGCAGCGAGCCGTTTGCTCCTTATCACGTTTACCTATTTACTAGTAAGTGGACGTAAATCCTTACGACCACAGGCGGGGGGGTTGTTCGCGCCATGTACCTGTCCAGAATTCCTAGTTCCATGGTCGTGACGCTGGCAATCTCTTTGGCTCGCAATGAAGTTGACAGATTCTTAGTTTTAAACTTGCCGCCGTTTTGGGGCGTGGTTTTTTGCAAGTTCCCTTTTGACAGCTAACGCGCACACGAAAAATCCGAAGTCGCCTCGCGCACCGTTTTGCTGTTTAAGTGTCTAGATTTAGTTTATTTTACGGTTTAGTTGTGCCGTCAAGCGGTCTATGTGTCGACCTAGCTATAAGCAGAATTACAGACTGTTATTTGTAACAAAAGGCGACTCCTCACAAGCGGTTATTGCTCGCCACGCTAAGTGTGAAATAGTGACTTTGGCCACCTCTAGTTGGTCTTACTAGTGACAAGCCAAGTGTACAGTGCTCCGTCAGCCCAACGTCTCCAGCGGGCCATAACTGGCTGCCTGCCTGCTGCTGCTAGTGGCCTGAGAAGTTCACCTTACACTTAACCTCACAATACACCCACATACCACCACTATCATACCATCTCAGGCCGTACAAGGATTGACTGCTGCAAGGAAGGTCAGTGCAACCCTACCATCATTAAGTCACCACTACGTTGAGAACAGATCTGACCGCGGTGAAAGGCCGCTTTGGGCAGCGACTCTGGACTCAGGTTCAGCTGATGGGCCCCTGAACCTAGTGGTCCAGGTGTTGACTCGTTGGCCAAGCCGTTGGCCTCAACAAATATAATATTATCGTTTTACTTAAATACTTTTACTTCTAGAGTTCGGAGCCCTCGGTGCGCGAGTCCGACTCCCACTTGGCCGGTTTTTTTATTGCATTTTCCTTCATTTCATTTTTTACGATTACTATTTCTATATAAATATTTATATTAACTTGGTATATAAAAATGTTCTACAGCCTTAATATTATAGTTATTAAGTATACCATTTCAATTATCGAAATTATATATTTTTAATTGAGAGCACTTTTTTGAGAGCAATTTTTTAATGGGTAAACTTTTTTGTACATATTATAATTTATAAGCTAAACGTTCCACTTTGAATTATTAAATTTCGTTCACTATAACTGAAATCCGAGGTTTTCATGTTTTTAACGCCCCAGGCGCTCCACTACTATTAATCTAAGACTACACTAGCGGCACGCTATGATGGCCGGTTTGACACATTACAATAGTGATGTGGAATGTCAATTTATTCTCGAACAAAAAACAATTAAGTTTTATTTTTGTACCTGATTAAATAGGTTTAATAAAACAAAAATGTATATGTTTATTTAATTTATTTGAACGAACTGAATATTTGAATGAAAATGAATATACATACTTTATATGCACACAAGAAACATATGAATACAAAAGATACCAAAAAAGGTGCCACAAAAGGCCATAATTAATCAGATTCGTCCATACTACTATTTTCACTGTCGTCACTGCTATCATCACCTACATTAATAATTATATGTTCGTTTTCTATAATATTATCTATTTTCACATCTCTTTCATAATCTTCCCTTATTAATTTAACAGTTCTATTCACAACCTTTTCCCAGTCTCCTTTAGTCACATGTTCACAAGCTTCTTCTAATAATTTTAGCATTTTTTTTGTGGTAAATGGGGGTTCTGTATTGTGTCTTGCAGCATATTCCTTAATTTGAGCCCACACCAACTCAATCGCATTATACTCACAATGGTAAGGCGGTAACCGTATAACTCTGTGCCCATGTTCCAATGCTATTTCGTCAATGACGTATCGGATCTTGGTTGGTTTGTTTTCTTTTAAAAGACGTACTAATTCCGCTTTTAACATATTCATGTTTGCATCTACGCCATTTTTACGAAGCCATGCGACGATATCAGCTTTCGTTTGGGATTGGGCAGGTGGCTTGTCAATTTGCATCGAGTGGTATGGGGCGTTGTCCATAATTATAATAGATGGTTCAGGGAGGCTACACAACATTGAGGTAAACCATTCAGTAAACTTTTCTCCATTCATGTCTTCATGATAGTCTCCAGTGGTTTTTGACGCAAAAGCCATGAGAGAACCTTCGACAAACCCGTTGATGGTTCCGGCGTGACAAATTATAAGTCGCGATCCTTTTCCTACAGGAACTTTGGAAGTAGATGCTGCTGTGTCATCGTTCCAAGAACGGCCTACAGTATGGTTAGCATTAAGCCATGTTTCATCCAAGAACACAACATTTTGCCAATTTTTGATTTCTTTCACTTGCCGTAAAAAAGTATACCTTGCCATCGCTATATCAAATCTTTCCATCAATATTTTGCGTTTGTTACATTTTTTGTATCGAAATCCAATGGTCTTCAAAATCTTCGTTAAAGAACTTTCCCCACCGAAGAATAATCCAGCTTCCTTCAGTGAATGCACCAACTTTTTTCTTGTTGGATACTCCTTCTGTAAATAGTAGCCGTAAACATGTCTTCGGATAGCATCGGCATCAAAGCTATCGATGCCTACGACTGGTTTTGCTCGTTTTCTCTTTTTTGGTGTGTGAAGTTTATTTTCTTCTGTGCCAGTCTCGCCATATTTTTTTTTAGTTATCCGTCTAACAGTTCGTTGTCCAATATTAAGCGCATCAGCTACGCGTTCAACCACTGACGTTATAGGTAAAATTGGCCCTCCATTTTGAGCTTCACGATCGAAATAGTTACGAAGGCGTATTACGAACTCACGTGTCTGACTATTTAGAACAGTTCTCTGCGTACGTTCGGTCATATCGACGAAATCCACAACAAAGGGCTTGAACAGAGTCCAAATTAACGAGCAAGGGTCAACAGTAATGCAGTATCAATATTTGAAATCCAAAGCCAGGTCAAAACTATATCACAATCGCATTGCACTGACAGTTTATACTTTTCGAAGCAACGTCAATTCGAAACTGCTTTGTTTTGCATTGAGCATTGACGCGAGTTTGCCGGAGGTAGTAGTTGTGCTAGCCAGCGATCCTATGTGACGATCGTATTAGATTCCATTTTTAAAAATTTTCAATTTAGAAAACCAAATGCCGAGTTGTGGTATATATCATATAAAAATAAAAATTTTACCTTTTGTATGAAACAGCTGATATTTTTTTGCGATTTCAGAGGTTTGTCCACATAGTGAAAATTGTTCATATTCACAAGTACATTCACCCCTTAAATGGTGCAAACTGATTTTTCTACACTTGTATACATTTTAGAAATCAATTTAATAAATAAATTTTGAGTCCTAAACCTAAAACTACATTCGATAAAATTTATGAATCTCTGCACATCACTATCGTCAATAAAGTAATACAATTATTTCCTTCAAAGTCGTTATCAATTAATACGGAACTTCATGAGCGGACAAACGTCAAACCGGCCATCATAGCGTGCCGCTAGTGTAAGACTGGCTGTACAAATATATACAAACGACAGCATAATTTTTGATCAATTTGAGGCGCCACATTACATATACGAGTACGAGTGTCTCTGGAACTAATATGATATGTCAATGTTGACCCCTACTATGTCTATGCGATCCCTACTATATCTGTACGACCCCTAACATGTCAATGATCCCTACAGTGCCGACACAACCCCTACTATGTCCATTATTGATTATGATTTCATATGAAATCATAGATTAATAATTGTAGAGGTCGGTGCGCCATTTGCAATACGAGAACGAGTATCTCTGGAACTAATATGATATGTCAATGTTGACCCCTACTATGTCTATGCGACCCCTACTATGTCTGTTCGACCCCTAACATGTCAATGACCCCCTACAGTGCCGACACGACCCCTTCTATGTCCATTATTGATTATGATTTCATATGAAATCATAGATTAATAATTGTAGAGGTCGGTGCGCCATTTGAAATATTATTAGTTCGAGAGACACTCGTTTATCTGCTTACAGCGCCAAAATGGCGACAATAAAGTAGGTCCAAAAAATATGACAGCCTGTCCAGTGTTAATCATGGATTAATTATTAGAGCTCAGTGCAGCACCGTAACAATATTATTAAGTGGAAAATGTAACATCCGCAGCGTGGAGACACAAGACACCCGGCCGCTGATCAGAGCGGCGGAGCCGGAGCGTCGCCGCCGCGGGCGACGCGGGCGCCGCTCCCACTCGGCGCCGCGCGCGCGCTCGCACCACTCCATCAACGGCGCGCCCGCCGCCGCCGACGGCGAGATTGGTGCGTACCATCGTCAGACACGAGACACCCGGCCGCTGATCGGAGCGGCGGAGCCGGAGCGGAAAGTAGTCGTAAAAAAATTAAGTTTTTATTAATTTACATTAATCCATTATATTTCCCAACAGGTGTGGCAGCGCTTCCAGCCCCGACGAGCACGGGGCCCCGACACATGCTCGCGTGAGCACGTGCGTCGTGTATCATACGTGTAATATAACTTATTATAACTACATAATATATGACTACGGTGGTTGTTATTGATAAGGACTTAGCGGATCGAATAAAATTTGCCGAATTGCGTAGTGCACGATCTTTGAACTAAACTAAGTTGCCAGCTGTAGTAGTCAAACGCAAGCTTATTACGCAATTTTAAAAACAGCTAAATAGAATGCTATCCATTATTAAAAGCTTTTATTTACTTTGCAATGTATGTTTTAAACAATAAAAAAATCTTGCAAGCTGAATTAGAACCACTTCCCGGTTTCCGATTGAGCTGAAATGCATGTATATGGAAATCGGATGACAATGCAATATTATTGTGACATGGAGCTGATCTGATGATGAGATCGGAACGTCTGATCGAATGAATGATCGAAACGGACCGAAATCGGATGAGAGCTCCTTTAATTCGTCTTAACAAGTACTTTGGTCCTAGATGATATCCAGGGTCTGATGATGTAGCCAGCTACTAAAAAAAGCTTGTTTTTTTAATTAGTTTTTTAATTTATTTAACCTGTCAATTTTGTTTAGTTAAAAGATGGCGTACAAAAAAATTAGCATGCTTTACGAAAGATTTTAAGTTTATTAGACTTAGGGCCTGTTTCACCATTTGCTGATAAAAGTCTGATTAACCACAACTTATCTGACGGATAGCGTTTTAAGGACATGGCCGTTTGCCACAGGCTGTCCAAACATACGAGAATACTAAATAATTTAATTAAAATAAACAATGAATTTTAAATAACTATTTAATATGTTTCAAAGCAGTCGCTGAAAAAAATATTGAAAAAGAAGACTAAATCGATTTTTTATGTTCAAAATCATGTGATCTTTGTCTTACGTCGAAACGTCAGACGTCAATTAGACACGTTCTACTGTCTATGATTTAACCTTATGCCTTTAGTGTTGCCAGTCAATAATATATATTATCAACGATCATAAATAAACGGAAGTATGTAATAAGAGCGGTTTTCGATTATCGTGTGTTGATTTTTTATGTACATTTTGCACCCCAGTAAACGCAACACGGTTAGATATGCTCGTTCAGCGTGTTCGTATTAACCGGTGAATATAGAAGCAGCGCTTGACGTGGCACCTTTCGCAGCTCTCACGTAACGAGCAACATCTACGGTCGTATATCAAACCAAAGTAAAATGAGTGCAGTGGCTAATGAATAACCCCGCAAGGTGATCTAAGTAATATTTTTACGGATACTTTTTGACATCCGCAAGTTCATCATTCAATGTTTAGTCATTTTGATTTTTAATATTCATTTAATTAATGCTCACTCATTTTGATTTTTACCTAAACTATAAAAAAAATCGAATGACGAGTCAATTAATACTTAAATACTGGCAATACTCTGTCAGGGCGTTATTCCGCCAAAAGTTGTCTTTGGTGTCAACTGTCAAATGTCAGTATCCGCTGCTCAAGTGCTCACTGCTGCCACCTAGTGTTTGATTGTTCTGTGGCAGTCATAGATTAATGATTATGTATATGTTTTAAGCAATTTTAATTCACGACTGCATAGCTACATGTAACTTTCTTATTCTATATGTAGAAGATCTGTACTATTTAATAACATAGATTTCATCTCTGGACATTCTGGGGCAGACCTTCATACAATTTTCGGCCATGTCCTTTCTGTTTAATAAGTATCTGATAAGTCAATCTGGCAGATAAACTCAAAAAGATATCACACAGATTTATCCAGCAGATATATTATCTGTTAGATATATCAGACACTTTATCAGCAAGTGGTAAACAGGCCATTACACTTATAAATGCCGTCAGGTAAAATGACCTCGGGACGACAGTGAGATGTATCTGTGCTATGTCGCGATAAGTGAACCAATAGCGCGGCAGCACAGATCTTCTAGCATTTTTCACTGTGCACCACCAAATAAATCGATAAATATGCCTTGTCGGCTCTAAACTAAACTAAATTGACAGGTGCAGGTGCAGTGCTATCCTTTTCCATAGGAAGCATTATAAAAGGGATAGCACGACATTTAGACCTGCCAATTTGGTTGAGAGATTGTTTTCAATTTAATTAGCAATATGACTTTGATTTAAAGCTTAAACTCTACGTTGTTACGACCGCATTATATTTGGCATGGGGACGCAGAGTTTTTACTATTATAATATCGGTATATGATCGAGTATTATCGTCCTTAATCTACGGATTAGTGTTGCCAGATTAGTTTTCCAAATATCGGGACTTAAATGGGAAAAGCGGTAGAGCTTGTCTAAGATGAAATAACGCGCCCCACTAATTAATTAGTTCATTTAGATGTTTGAGTGCACTCACACATCTAAATGAATCTAAATGTCGATATTAATATTTGCAAATATTAATAACGACACTTCATCTGTTTGGGAGCGTCGACTGTTCCGTGAATTAGGATCTGTATGCGTACATCACAGTCGCCTAGTCGCGTGATAAATCCGACAACGCTCACTGTATGGAGCAGCGCTGGCGCGTTGTATGACACAATACGTCCGCTCTTGCGCGCGTTCAGATCACTAATGACTAGTTGGACAACAAATCCGAGAACAACGCTTCTTATTCTTAGCTTGTTGAATGACCGATTACAATGGCATCTTTATGTGTATTGCGTCCTTATTTTAAATTTGCTTGTGTGCGTAAATGCGGTAGTGGGGCGCGTTATTTCATCTTAGACAAGCTCTACTGGGAAGTAATATAGGCATGATGACAGTAACCAAGAATCAATGAAATTATGAATTTGTCTAATGAAATAGGATTCATGGATTATAAAAACGTATTTATTTTTCTATTTTGAGCGAGATCTATATTTATTTTGATAAAATAAAACTATAAAATAATTCGCCATATTGGACTGAACACCATTCAGAGCGATATGTTACGTCTATCTTCAAACTACTATGAAAAAACATAGAGGCGACGTTATGAACGACGCAATGACACCGTCAAGCGTTTTTGCGTGAATTTTAAAACTAAAAATTGAATTGGCAGTTTTATCTGCCTAACCTTATTTTTTTGCTGAAATAAGATATTTTTTCGAAATAATAGATACTTTCGAATATCATCCAACAGTTTTTCAAAATCGGTCATCATGCGTATTGTGCATAAATATGTTTACAAATTATTGTATCAATAATCAAGATCAATCGGTCGAGCTTCACTTCTCCATCGCTGAGCGATTATTTTCAAAGTACCTATTGGGTCTAATATGCTACTCAGTTGAAACGGCGGAATTGTTGGCTTAAGGTCGTGTCTTCAAAACGAATAGGTAAATAGGTATCAAATTGCATTACTACATATTGCACGGCCCACACGCACAAACATAACCAAACAAATCCCTAAAAATTTGAAATAAAGGCCCAATCTATATGTAGTAATTTTTAGTTCCATTGTATTTTGTTTGATTTAGTAACAAAATGTACTGAAAAATCCACTGGACACGTTATCGCACGTGATTACGTTCTTAAGGTTATGGCCGGACGCATCTTGAAATGGCTAAAAACGGGATCTGGCAACACTACTCGGGACAAATATAGCGGTAATCCACTACAATGTCTCTTATTGGAACATAGGAAAAATTCCTCGTGCGTTTTCCGCTTGCAGTATTCAGTATAGAGTCTCTTCCCTAGCCTTAATTGAACTAGTGTGTCGAAAAATAGTATGAATCGTAACGATCAATAAAAACTATTTAAACCACCGATTTTATTTGCCATTTGACAAATAAATGGCGCCTATTCGGTTGTACACATGTCCAAAACTAGATTGACAGGTCTTAAACTAGTCCCACCATTTTGTGCAAGGAACTTTATGTAAGATGTTAGATGACATATCTGTACAACCGAATTAGCACCAATATTGACAGTTAAACAAAAAAATAAAAATCATAAAATGATTGGAAAAAAAAACAAAAATGTCAACTTGAAAAAGATTTCAGCATTATTAATAGTAGAATTAAGTTTTGTATCCAATAGCTTTTCACCTGAAATATTCGAATGGGTTTTTGTTATGAACTGATTTATTAAAGTTAATAATATTAACACTTTTTGAGGAACCCCATTTGTCAGTCTAAACTTTTCAGAAATCGCAAAAAAGATTGTAAAAATTGTCATGTAAGTACACAATTTCTAAACTAAATTAAAAAAATGAATAGCTCTAAATGTAATCCTACCCTTTCCGCGGAGAATATTAGAAATATGTTTATATGAAAAGGAAAGCATTATTTTTAAACCTGTCAAATTAGTTTAATTTAGAGATTTGTGAAGTTGGCTTACATCTACGCTGTCAATTACTACAATAAAATAATCTTGAGTTTTCCAACTTAGTCTTATCTTGAATTCTATGCATCTATCCAGTTATTTTTATACCCTGTCCAACCGTTTATTTTCTGTAAAATAAACGGTTGGGCAGGGTATAAGTTGAATTCTGTGTATAATTCTATATATTATCGGTTTTCTTGTCACGAATGTTTAAACTGTGCACTCCCTCTCTTTTCGGTAACATTAAGGTACTATTCAATATTTCAACTAGCAATGGATTGGCGAAAACTTAAATATTTTCGTCGACTAAGTGCCGACTTCACCAACGTCGGGTGACGTTTTACCGGGGAATAAATTGTGTGGTCTGACAGTTTTTGTATTGAAAATACTGTCAAAATATGAAATTTACGCTCGGATAAGACTAATTTCACGTTGGTGAAATCAGCTCTAAATTATTATAAGAAAATACTAGTGTAGCCCATTCACATTATTCCAGCCGTTTATTTTTTAACTAGCTGATGCCCGCGACGTCGTCCGCGTGTATTTAGTTTTTAATATCCCTCCGGGAACTCTTTGATTTTACGGGATAAAAAGTAGCCTATGTCACTCTCCAGGTCCTCAACTATACCCATGCAAAAAATCACGTCGATCCGTAGCTCTGTTGCGGCATGATTGAAGGACAAACCAACACACCAATAAACCAACAAACCAACACTTTCGCATTTATAATATTAGTAAGGATTTATCATGGTCGCTAGTGCCAGATTCGTGTTAAAAATTGAAATGATAATGATCGTCCTTTTATTTATTGAAAACAGTTTATATTTTGATTAGATGTGAAGTCAGGAGTCACTATAAAGGGTGGCGGAGGCGACATTAGGCAGCGTTTTAAGAGATTAGTTAAAAAGCCTGATTAGTTTAAGGTTAATAATTCCCACCTCTGGAGCTGTGACTAAGGCTAACTATGGGCCTCATAAGAAGGCTCAGTGTCACTCAGCGGGTGATGGAGAGAGCTATGCTCGGAGTATCCCTGCGAGATCAATTCAGAAATGAGGAGATCCGTAGGAGAACCAAAGTCACCGACATAGCTCAGCGAGTTGCGAAGCTGTGGAAGATAGCTGGACTGGAATGCTACTGGAATAATGTGAAAACCGGCAGTTTGGCGACTGTTACTAACAAATTAACAATACACAACATTGCAATAGGGTATTTGACTATTAAGAAATTATTATAGAACAGTATAAGCGGAGTGCAAAAATTACGATATATTACGTGTATTAAGTACACAACATTTATATCGTAATTTTTGCACTTGTTTTTGGACAATTTCTACATAATCTAAAATCTTCTACAGAAGTTTTAAAATTATTGACTGGACAAGGATGGGAGTATGAAGTTACTACTTAATAAACACCAGCTTCATATAACTTCGTTTTGCGTGAAGAGTACCGAATGAGTATCTACCGACAATAATGTGCTGTACCTATGGACGCTTGTACCTGTGGACACAATCGATTCCGTCGAAACTAGCAACCCTAAAATTCTAATTTGAACGCGACCGTAAAGCTTTGTGTATGGTTGACAGTTCGCGTTCAAATTAGAATTTTAGGGTTGCTAGTTTCGACGGAATCGATTGTGTTCACCGGTGCAAGCGTCCATAGGTACAGCACTTGCCCATATATTTAAAACTTTCAAAGCGTACTTTATACTCTGTGGCTTATTGACCAATTTTGATATTTTTTTCAGTCATTGCATTCTGTTCTAATGTTTTGGAAAATGATGTTGAATATTTATTTATCTGTTCTAACATAATATTACAAATTCTGTGTGATTGTTTAGAATAGAATAGAAATGTTTTTTATTCAAATAAACTTTTTTACAAGTGCTTTCGAATCGTCGATGAGTCTACGATGAGTTTCGTCACTTTCGTTATAGTTCGATCACACAATGGTTCAGCTTCATTTTTTTGCATGAACGTTATAATTTATAAAGACAAAAATTAATTAATAAATAATCTCTTAAAACTAACTTTTTCCCGCGGCTTTGCTCACGTTAAGTTCGATTTTTAAAAACCCCTATTTTACCTCCTTAAGGGTTGAATTTTCAAAAATCCTTAGCGGCTGGCTACGTCTTAGTAGCTATCTGTACGCTTTCAGACCGATCCGTCCAGTGATTTGAGCTGTGCGTTGATAGATAGATCAGTCAGTCAGTCAGTCAGTCACCTTTACCTTTTATATATTTTGTATATTTAGACTAAGGAATTTTTTAAAAAATAATTCCACTGAAATCTTCGAAAATAGTCAACTACCCTCTAGTATTGTTTCTGTGTGCTAATCGTGTTACTGCTAAAATTGTGTATAGTTTATAGAATAGATCATAATAATATATTGTAGAATATGTATAATAATATAGATAGATTAAATTATAGTGCTACCATAGGATAGGATACGAGTAACTATACAATATATATATTTTTTATCAAACCCGTATCAATTTATATTGAATGAACACCGCTTTATCATCATCACTATCATTAGTAACCCATCAACGGCTCAATACTGAGCGCAGGTCTCCTCTCAGAGAAGGGTTATAGGCCATAGTCCACCACGCTGGCCCAATGCGAATTGGCGGACTTCACAAACCTTCGAGAACATTATGCAGAACTCTCAAAAAAGTCAGAGGTGCGTACCCGGGATCGAACCTGCGACCCCCCCGAATAGGAGACCACAGTCCTAACCACTAGGCTATCACCGCTTTATACCGGCTTCAAATCCTAATAGGCGCGTATTTGCATCTCTAGCCAATTTCACTCACCATTGTGCTTATCTATCAAGAGATCAAAGTTTTAGCAGAAATTGTAAAGCACATAAATAATAGGTATGCTAATGCACACACTAAAGCTGATCGCGTATTTTACGCCTGCATCGAAACGCCGCACGCAACGAATTTTACTTTGGAACTTTCAGAACATTTTTTTTTTCGATGACAAGTTAGCACTTTACTGCTATCCCACCTGGTTGTGAACAGCTGCATGCGAAAAATTCGGCAGATGTGCGATCAACTTTACTTTACCACTCAGAGAAGCCAATTTATAGTATCAACGCAACGCCACGTTTCAACAAAATACACTTGGTACAGCTTCAATTTTATGAAAGGAGATTGGCGAATTCTATAGAGTTTCTGACCCAGACGAACTGAACCGTGGGCCTCAAGCCCACGTTCACGAATCAAACTTCTCATGCTTGTAAACCAGTCTAACAAAAAAAGTTCATCGAAGTCTATCAAATAAAGTTGGGAGAGAAAAGATATTCACTTGTATTGCCATGTAACGGTTATTTATAATGTGTACTTGTGAATAATTATATTTTTGATCCCCATCGTCTAAAAATATCTGGTTTACACAGAAAAATACTCTGAAAAATATTAATTAAAATTAAAAGATTTCTGAATCTGAACGGTTTTTAAAAATGCTGGGTCAAAATTCGCCATCCTCCTTTGTTGGCGTGGATTCCAATATAGTATATTACACATCTAGGGCAGTAAAATAAGAAATGTCTCAGTGGTAAAGAAAAATGCAGGATTTCTTCTTCAATCCTTTTAATCACAATATTAACAGCGGAAATTAATAATATGCACACACGTGTCTGTGTCCTTGAGCACACACGGCGTTCAATGTCAAACTCAAGTCCCCGGCCACTATGACGTCACGCGTCAGTCCGAACGCAAGCGCCTATCATATTATTTCGGGCAATTGCTCTCGTCGCAAAATTAAATTTCGTCGCTCGTTAAATTGTAGGCGCGAACAAACTCCCCCCCTGGAATACTCTAGAGTATTACAGAAAAGGCTAAGTCTCCTCTTCTTGCAGCAGCGGGCAGAGTCTTGTGAGGGACCGCCTGATGTTGCCCCCTTGAGTTGCTATCTCTGCGACCCTGGTCACCCCGTCGACTCCTGGGAACAGCTCCGTGATGCGCCCCAGACGCCACTGAAGCGGAGCACAGTTTTCTTGTTGAATAGCAACTAGATCTCCAACGCGAAGAATCCCTTTATTCGAGCGCCATTTTAATCGCTGCTGCAGCTCGCCGATGTACTCGTTTTGCCAGCGTCTCCAAAAATGCTGGCGGGCTTGCTCAACCCGAGCGTAGCGCCGCAGGTTAGTTGTCCTCTCCATTTCCAGGTGTGGGTCGGGCAGCGATGTCAACGGCCGACCAATCAGAAAGTGTCCTGGGGTAAGGGCTTGAAAGTCGTTTGGAGAGGAAGAGATGGGACACAAAGGGCGGCTATTAAGAATAGCCTCCACCTGTGCGAACAAAGTGGACAGCTCCTCATACGTAAAATTGGAGCCTCCCATAACGCGCTTTATATGGTGCTTAGCCGACTTGATACCTGCCTCCCACAATCCTCCAAAGTGAGGAGCGTAAGCTGGGATAAAATGGAATTTTATGTTTTCCGCAGCCGCGAAGTCAGATAGAAGCTCTGGCGCATCGTTCAAAAAACTAGCTAGCTCTTTAGCCGTGGCAATAAAGTTCCTGCCGTTATCGCTAAAAATTTCCAGCGGCCTCCCTCGGCGTGCGACAAATCTACGGATCGTCAGGACATAGGCATCTTTGGACAGTTCAGTTACGGCTTCCAAATGCACGCACTTATAACTAAAGCAAACAAAAAGGCACAAATAGCATTTGAAAGTCTTTGAACCGCGACCTTTCCGATTTAGAATGGTAAACGGACCCGCAAAATCAACACCAGTGGTTTGGAAAGGAAATGTCGGCATGGTGCGTTGAGATGGGAGATGACCCATAAGTGGCGCTATTGTTTTTCCTTGAAAACGCCTGCATCGTACGCAGTTGCGCACCGTGCGACGCGCTAGCTGCCTTCCACTTAACGGCCATACATAATTTCGCACAGTGTATAGTAATAGCTGTGGCCCTGCATGCATCTGTCGTATGTGTTCATATTGAAAAATAAGGTAAGTTAAGTGATGCTTCGAATGTAATAGTATAGGATGTTTCTTGTCGTAACCATAGTCTGAATTCTCTAACCTGCCACCCACGCGTATTACACCCTGATCATCTATAAAAGGACTGAGTGCTTTCAGGTTGCTTCGTACTGGAATTTCTCGATTATTAATCAACGCGTGGTATTCATTGGGGAAGGATTGCATTTGAGCAAGCTTGCAAAGATAGGAGAATGACTGACTCAACTCTTCGATCGTAAGAGAGCCGTTTCGTTTAGCTTGAGGAAACTTAATGTTATGTACGAATCGTAACACATAAGCAAAGGCACGTTTCAATCGCATTAAGTTAGAAAATCTTTCAAAGAGAACAAGAATTTCGCAAATTTTAACAACATTGATTTTGATTTCTGGTAGGTCACAATCAGATGGCTCGCCAAAAATCGGCCAATCCGACTCCAATTGAGTTAAAAATTCCGGTCCCGACCACCATAATCGTGAATCTAGGAGGTTGTTAGCTTTAGTTCCTCGAGAAATTAAATCCGCAGGATTATGATTGGTTGGAACGTGACGCCAATTGGCAGGCTCAGTAGTTTCACAAATCTCTACAACGCGATTGGCAACAAATGTTTTAAGTTTACTAGGATCGGCACGAAGCCAGCCTAGCACGACACTGGAGTCGCTCCAATGTACACAACGTGAAATCGTGCACCGCAATGACTCTAAAGCGGACTTGCATAACCGAGCAGCTAGTAAAGCTCCGAGAAGCTCCAATCGAGGAATCGTGATCGGCTTGCTAGGATTAACTCTAGATTTGGCGCAGAGCAACCTAACCGTTACTTGACCGATAGAATCTACAGACCTCAAATATAGACAGCAACCATGTGCTGAAGCTGATGCATCGCAAAAGGAGTGAAGCTCCAGACTAACAGGTAAGCTGCAAATAACTAATCTAGGAACCTCAATTGATTCTAACTTGCCTAGATCAGCCTTTAGATTGTCCCATGTTTCCTGCAAATCACAAGGTCCTGGCTCATCCCAATCAATGTTGCGACGCCATAACTCTTGCATGAGTACCTTGGGCTTGATTGTGCAGGGACTTATAAGACCTAGGGGGTCAAATATTTTAAACGAATGTGACAAGATCAATCGTTTAGTCACATAATTGTCTACATGATCCGGAACGTTCACTACAATGTTCAGAGTATCAGTTGCAGGTTTCCATTGCAGACCTAGCGTGCTAGTGGATTCGCTTAGGGTCAGGTTCTCTTGTGGATTTATCAAGGAGCCTTCGAAGATTGACGGCACGTTCGATTTAAACTTTCGCAGCGGGAAACAACCTGAACGCAAAACAGACACGACTGAATTTAATATATGACGCAGCGCCAAAATGGAGTCAGCTCCAGTTAACAAGTCGTCCATATAGAAGTCGCGCTGAATCACCGTTTTTATCAGCTCGTCTTCACACTCTTCGCCTAAAACCCAGATACATTTAGTACATAAATAGCTAGCGCTAGCGAAGCCGTACGTTACCGTGTTGAGTCTAAGAGTCTGCAAAGGCACTTGTTCATTTTCCCTCCAAAGAATAAGTTGTAAGTTCCGATCGTCTTCGTGCACAGTTACTTGTCGAAACATCTTTTCTACGTCACCCGTTAGCACGTAGCGATGTTGACGGAAACGTAACAGAATAGAGAAAAGCGTGTCTTGAACAGTAGGGCCTACGTACTGCAAGTCATTGATTGAAATGCCAGAGCCGGAAGTTGGAGTAGACGCATCGAACACAACTCTAAGCTTGGTCGACTCACTTTGCTGTCTGAACACAGCATGGTGGCATAGAAAATAGCATGGTTCTACTCTTACAGTTTTTAGAATAGTGCAATGACCTAATCTCAGATACTCATTTATGAAATCTACATACTGGACCTTTAACTCGGGCTGTGACCTAAAACGCTTCTCCAGGTTCAAAAATCTCTTTCTTGCCGTAACATGCGAATTCCCTAGGCGATCAGGTGAGTCCTTGAGAGGTAATCGTACACAAAATCGCCCTGTGGAATCTCGGCTGGTGTGAGCCTGGAAGTGCTCCTCGCATGCCTTCTCGTCCTCGCTTAAAATTTTCTTAGGAGGCAGCTCTTCCAGCTCCCAAAATCGGTTCAGTTGCTTTGAGAGATTGTCTGATTGGGGTCTGATTACTTCTAAATTACACTTTATATCAGATGCGCGAGTACTTGTGTAAATAGGACCGGATAGAATCCAGCCGAACTCCGAACTTATTAAATATGGTTTATTCGGACCTAACGATTTTCGCTCGCGTCCTACGATGTGCCAAAATAGATCAGCGCCGACTAGCACGTCTATTGGCGACGGCTTGTTAAAGCTCGAATCGGCCAGCTGAACATCCGTAGGAATCTTAAGGTTTTTTGTATTTACTAACAATCTCGGAATATTGCCAGTTAGTTCTGGAAGTACCGGGCATGTCAGCTTCGTAATATAGTCACCGTGCAAGGATTTCAATTGGAACGAACAAAGCTCGTTTGCACGATGAGAAGTTGCATTGCCTATACCTACTACGCTAATAGGATCCATAGAGGATGAATGTAAACCTAATCTTTCTTGCAGGCCTTTAGTAACAAGACTAGATTCCGCACCACAGTCCAGTAAAACGCGCACGACCTCAGACCTTTGGTTGAGAGGGTTAACCGCTTCAACCAAAGCTGTTGATAGAAGCGTAAGCTTACTTACGTCGTCTCTAGCAAGATTGATGGTAAGCTCTGCTGCAGCTGGGGACGAAGCTTGAGTTGACGTTGCAGCATTGCCTAGAGGGACCGACTGTTGGTTATTACTACAAATTAAAGAATTATGACGCCTTTTACACTTTTTGCATGGGCCCGCGCGGCAATAAAATGCACTGTGCCCCCCTCGTAGGCAGTTTCGGCAAAGCTTCAGACTATTTACTAGCGCCTGCCGTTGCTCGATAGTTTTGTTTATGAAGTTTTCGCAGTCATAAATTCGATGTGAGCCTTTGCAAGCTTCACACGTAACAGTATAAGTCCTAACAGTCTCGTTTTGCTCTGATATACGCGTTGAAAAAACGTTGGCTTGTGCCCGCTTCTTCTTACTATTATTGCTCGAATCATTGCTCACGTTACTAGTGGATCTAGAGTGATTGTAAGTTTCTAGTATGTCGGCTCGGTCCTTTAAGAATTTATTAAATTGCTCTAAGGTAGGACTGTCGGGAATCGAATTTCTGTGCTCTTCCCACTTCATGCTAGTTTGACTTCCAAGCTTTGAAGAGACAATATGAATGATTAATGTGTCCCAAAACGAAGTAGGCTCACCTAAGCTAGCAAGCGCGCGCAAATTTTTGTTGGTATTATCTACGATGGAACGAAGCACCTTGTCCGATTCGCTTGTTTTGTTAATTTCTAAGTTTAATAGTGCGTTCAAATGGCTTTTGATTAACAAGCGTTTGCTGTCGTACCGCTCGCACAACAACTCCCAGGCTTTGATATAGTTGGCGTCGGTGACTTCTAGGTTGCTTATGACGCGTGCAGCCTCACCTTCCAGATATGAGTTGAGGAAGCAAAATTTGATGGTAGTTGGTATGCGCTTGTTCTCGTGCACGAGAGCGCAATATAAATCTCGAAATTCTAGTCACTTGTTATAACTTCCATCAAACTTACCTATCTGCAAGGTGGGGGGTTTGAAGCCTATGCCTGACTGATCGTTACAACAGCGAGAGGAACCGTTTATCTCTGCGTTAGCATTGCCACCTTGATTGTACTTATTATGTAATTGCTGAGCAGTCGCAATCAAAGTGGCAAATTCGAGCTCGATGGAGTCGCGTTCTTCAAGCTCCTCGTCTAACTGCGAGGCATTCAGAACTTCTATCTGACTTTGTAATTCCTCAAAGATACCCGATAAGCTTTCAATTTTTCCTAGCTGAATATTCAATTTAGTTTGTTCCATCTCATCTATAGGTTCTAAGGAGTTGTAATGAGCTAAAAAATTCTTAAACTTAGTCAAGCGACCTTTAATTGAGCTACGTTTTACCGTAAGTTCCCTTAATTTAGCTTCCGTCATGATTTATTGCAATAGGAACGATGTACGGTAATGCGATGTCAACAAACTAAATTAACCAAATCACAAGTATAGAAAAATCGACTTTAATTGCTCGGTAATAAAGACTCTTATCTTACGCAACTCCTTTGTGGATAACTCGTTTGCTTATCGCTCGGCCGCGGCCGGCCGTTATCTACGCGCAGAACAAAAGAATCGAGTGGTAGGTATTGTATCAAGTCAGCTGTAAACTGCACCTGAAATTGATAAATATAGAATTGAGCGTAATGACCTATTTACGTTGCAATTATCTGTAATTTTCTGAATATACGTAACTAGTGGTTCGCCCCGAACTGAGACCTCGCGGTAACGGTATCCCATGATTATTCATTCAATCGATACATGATAACCAAAACTGACATTATTATTATGCCCGTTTTCACCAAACATACCTAAATCATCCCCTAAGTAGGAGTCTCTTAACGTAGGTAGCTCCTAAATACAATCCTAAGTCCTAACATCCGTCCCAATATCCTTTTAGGTGTCCCGTACAGGATCGTGATAAATAAGTTGACAGAAAACATCAATCACCTAACTTATAGGTAGCCCGTAAAGGTTAGGGAACGTTAGTGAAAACATTGAATTATTATGTAGGTACTAACGAGTGAAACCGGGTTACGGGCATCTGTACAAATCGTCATCTATCGACGCGAATAGAAAATATACAATATTTAACTAAAATTTAACTAAAAAATAATTTTAATTGAATAATATGGTACAAAAAAAATTACAATACAATTATTGTATTATAATAAGTAACTAAATAATAATGGTCGACGCAAAACTGTTTTTGGGATAGGTCGTTAGTCGTAACTCGTAGTTCCATGGGAATAGTTACTGACTGCGCCATCTATTAGCATTATTGTGAAGCTATGTTGATGCTATATGAATTACTGATGTACATTAAAAATTAAATAATCTCGTTTCTTTATAATATTCATATAATTTTAGTATTTGTTGTTCAAGTACAGGATATAAGTGACCTAAAAACATAAAATCAGTTTGAAAATCCATAGCGGATTTTCCTAGAGAGCGTCTTCAAGCGAGGGTATAAAATCGCCACTTTGAAAGCCCCCCATTTCGTCAATTTTAAGGGAAAAATTAAAAAAAAAATATTTTTGTACTCAGTTCAAAATTATCTTTAAAATGATACGTAACAATGTTATGTAACGCGATATTTTTTTTTTTACTTCGCATTCGCTTCTATGAGAGCCCCCCTGAAATAAAGATTTTTATAACTTTTTAAGCCATTTTCGGCTGGAGGCCATCGGTTTACATATTATATCTAAATTTGAAGTAATTACGTTCAGTAATTCAAAAGTTATAAGGCTCTGACAGACGGACGGACGGACAAGTGCAAATCTCTCTAGTTAACTCAGAGACCTTCGCTTCGCTCGGTCGAATAGTGAGACTGTAAACAGATTAATTAGGTTCTAATAATTAGGCTTAGCTAAATTCTCGTATTATTTTACTTTAGTTTTGTTTTCTTACTTTTACCGTATTATGTTTTAGAATTTAGCTAGCTTAGACCCCTTAGGACATTAAAATTGTATAGACTAAACTAGTTATTATGTATTTGACAACTTTAAATTGTAGTAGGTACCTTGGTACTGAATGTATTGTTCTAAAAATATGTTCTAGTATGAAAATAGGCATAAAAATTGCTATGTGCCCTTTTCGTAATGCAAACACTGGTACCTAACTATTTATTAGTTTATTTGTTAGGCATAAGCATTACCTCTTTCTTGTATATTCGCCGGAATCACCACTTGTTCGCACAGAGTGAAGGCTAGACTTTATGAAACTAGGACCTAGGAATAGGACTTAAAGTCTAGGAAAATTCAGGAACTTATCTAATTGGCTGGCGTCGGTGCTGCTTGCTGACCGGCGATAAATCTTGTCCAGCTGTTCCTGATAATATTGCTTCACTTGAATCCACGTGTTGCATCAACTGTTTCTGGGCTCCGCTCGTATTTATCCCTCAAACACTTTCAATGGGTCCTGTCACGGTCGCCACTTTTTCAATGGTAAAGAAAAATGCAGGATTTCTTCTTCAATCCTTTTAATCACAATATTAACAGCGGAAATTAATAATATGCACACACGTGTCTGTGTCCTTGAGCACACACGGCGTTCAATGTCAAACTCAAGTCCCCGGCCACTATGACGTCACGCGTCAGTCCGAACGCAAGCGCCTATCATATTATTTCGGGCAATTGCTCTCGTCGCTTAAATTGTAGGCGCGAACACTCAGATCACATGTAATTGTTGTCCGAGGCGAAGCCGAGGTCAATAAACATGTGATCTGAGGCTTTCTTATTTACTGCCCGTGGTGTGTATACTATTTTTCTCCTCGACGGAGGCGGAAAGCGACATTTTCGCAGCGGGAGGAAAATTGACGCTTTCCGCCCGGAGGTGAGAAAATTATATTTTCCTTTAGTCTGTATGCACTTGATAGACTCATAATTATTGTATAGTGAGAAGGCAATAATTTTGTAAGCGAGTGAGAGAAAAATATTGTGTAATGATGACAGTTATTAATCTAATTTTCTATTTTATTTGTAATTCTGAACGTAATAAGTATATTTATTATCACTGTACCTATTTTGTATTAATTTTAATCACACAGTACCCATTCGTGCTTTGTAATCATGTAAATAATGTGTGCAATCAGTTTATACATAGAGATGTCAGCATGTTTGAATCATAAGCTTCATGATAAATTATATATTTTTTAAATTACGCCTTCAAATAACGACTAAGTATAAATAATTATTGAAAACCCATAACTTGAAAGTTAATATTTGCATGAATTATCGATTTGATGATGATTCAACGTATGTTAAGGTTATATTTTGATCCTTACCTACCTACTGAAAAAATACGGCCTTTCTAAAGTCGATTGATAATACAAATGACGTCGTTATAGCGCTTGTGATCTTATTGTCGTCATGGAATGGACAAGTTAATATTTTTAACAGACTTCCAAAAAAGGGTGTTTTTTAAATTGTCATCACTCATCAGTCAGCTCAAGATGAGAATAATTTATTTTAAACAAAATTGTATATATGCGAATTGTAGGATAAGATATTCATTTGTTGTATACACGGTCAGGTCGAACACAATAAAAAATATATTCAATTTAAAGATTTATTACTTACTTTCGATCCCAGCTCCAGTTTTTGTTTACAAGGAGGTTCCTAGTATTTCATACAAAAACAAAGTTGAACGTCAAAAAGTAAAACGGCAGCGCACATTACATTACTTTAAATACATATTTATATATAGTATATATGAGTCATATAGAATCAAAAACAGCAATCTGACTTTTGACTAATTAATGGTAATTAGGAAAAGTAGTTTGATTATTACAAACAGCATTTTTTTTCTAATGTGTATTTATATTTACGTATGTTTTAGATTTTTGAATTCCTTATTTTAAAATTTAAATAGATTTAATTTGAATTAAATTAATAGTTAATAACTAAAATTATCAGAATGCTGTTTTTGATATTGACTTCCAAACATTGCTGAGTATGATACTTAACAATGATTAGATTGCTGTCTGATTCTTGTCAAAATAAAACACACATAGGGCTGTCAATAAATAAAACTTCATAATTTACAACAATCTTTTTATTTGGTTCGCTATCACTAAAGTAAGTAAGTATCACATACTCGATCTGGCAAACTGTTCGATGAATATCTGAAAAAAAAAGAATATTTACTGTTTCACTGACTAAAGGTAATTTAAAACTTCAATCCAACTGCTAATACCTGGTGACCTGATATTATGACGTAGGTACCTTTAATATTTTTTATTGGTTTACGACACTGATGAATCATTTGAAACCTATTTTGTGGGAATCAATCCACTAGTTTAGAATTTTCGAAGGAATACCCGGCTGCTAATATAAATACGCTTCTTTTCCTTCGTGCAGTCTAGTCGGGTTAATAAACTGTAGTAGGAATATTAATGAAATGAAATCAAAACTATAACTTGTAGAATCCAAAACAGAATGCATAGCGTAAATTAAATTTAGATTTTCTTACCAAAATATCAATCAATTTATTCAACAAGTTACGAGTAATTGTCATTTGACAACCCTCGAGTTAAAATAGCATAACCTTACCTTGCACGTTTGGCAACATTTGCTTTCCAATTTACGGGATCTCTTTTCTTTTTTCTCGCATATCTATTGTTTACACGTGAAGGATGTACATCCATCTTAAGTTTTTTCACCTCCTTTGAGTAATAAACCAACACTTTATTACTCAAAGCCTCCAAACGAATTATTTCACACTATTTTAACAATAAAATAACAAAATACGAGCACGGATCTTAAGACAAAATCAATGCAGCCGCCATCTGACGTCATGATTAATAAACGCCTGTGATTGGTCGAAGCTAGCAGATTGCCGTTTTTGAATCTCATTATGCAGATTGCTGTATTTGGTACCAATATGGGTTTTACATTCAGGTTTTTGGTGGAATATTGCTGTTTTTGATACGATGTGGCTAAATAAGTAAAAATTATTTTAAAAAGACAGTGTTACCATATTCATAACTCGAATTGCGTAAAACTGACAGATTGCTGTTTTTGATTCTATACGACTCATATTATTTTATATCAATAGCCCAAATCAATTGCCGGTTTCTTTAGCCCAAATAGATTGCCGGTTTCTCTTCCTTCCCAGAGACAGTGGGATGACATTATTTTAAAAAAATCTTTTGACGCAATGTTAATGCAAGCAAATTCTAAAGACCGTGCTCGTCTTCTCGCTGTCTCTGCGAAAGAATCCAGACACTGGTTCCATGCTATCCCTTCTGCTAATCTGGGCACTCTTTTAAACCACGCCACTCTTGCAGTGGTAGTTGGTCTTAGGCTTGGCGCCAAAATAACCCAGCCTCACCGTTGCCACTGCGGTGACCACGTCGACGCTTACGGTCATCACGGGCTCTCCTGTTCGAAGAGCGCTGGTCGTTTCTCCCGCCACAATGCCCTCAACGACATCATCCGCAGGTCTCTTGCTACTGCTCTCGTGCCAGCTGTATTAGAACCTATTGGTTTGGCACGTAGTGATGGCAAGAGACCTGATGGTATGACGCTTGTTCCTTGGAGGACAGGGAGGTCGCTTGTGTGGGATGCAACCTGTGTAGATACTCTAGCTGCTTCCCACATCCATGCGACCTCCTCTGTGGCGGGTGCAGCGGCTACTAGCGCCGAACAGGCTAAGAGGCGCAAATATGAAAAACTTGACAGTGGTTTCATATCTGCGCCTTTTGGTGTAGAGACCCTGGGGCCGTGGGGCCCGGAGGCTCGCGCACTTTTTTTAGAGATATCGAAAAGAGTGATCGAGTCTACCGGGGATCCAAGAGCTGGCAGCTACCTTGGCCAAAGGATTAGCTTGGCCATCCAAAGAGGTAATGCTGCCAGCATCTTGGGTACTATGCCACACTGCGGTGGCTTGGATGGGGTTTTAGATTTTAATTAGTTTTTATTTTAGTTTTAATTTTAGAGCAAATTTAGTTTTAATATAGTACTAGCTGATGCCCGAGACTTCGTCCGCATGGATTTAGTTTTTAAAAATCCCGCGGGATCTCTTTCATTATCCGAGATAAAAAGTAGCTCTCCCGGTCTGAGGAACCACTACTAGGTACATCCATTACTATATCCATGCAAAAAATCGCATCAATCCGCTGTTCTGTGTGATGCGGGTTGTTACGTTCCCTCAAATATGGTTGAGCGAAGCAATGGCTGGGTCATGCGTCATGCTCGTGAACGGGTTCCACCGGCGGGAATGGGGCTACTTTATGTCTGCCCATCTTAAGATAGAAGTTAGTCGGTATGCATTTTTGGAACTTTCCTCATTGTGGAAACACTGCATATATAGCATAGTATTTACTGTATTGTAAAGTTTTGAAAAGAGCAACCGCCGAGTTTCTCGCTGGTTCTTCTGGGCAGGAAAGGCATTCCGAACCAGTGGTAGATTCATCGACTATTCAAAAGCACTTGTAAAAGTTTATTTGAATAAAAAATATTTCTATTCTACTCTATTCTGTTGCGACGAGATTGAAGGACAAACCAACAAACACACTTTCGCATTTATAATATCAGTAACACTTCTTATAATTGTCAAATTTTTTACCATACTTAACTAAAGACAAAATTACGTTTAGCTGTCATTTACGTTTTGTTATTCCACTGTCATTTGTGTTTTGTTATTCCATGTCAGATGCGTTTTTCTTATACCACGTTTTATAGTGACATGACGGAAACGCGGTCGAACGGGATAAAAAGTATCCTATGTCCGTCTCCTGGTTCTAAGCTACCTCTCCACCAATTTTCAGCCAAATCGGTTCATCCGTTCTTGAGTTATAAATAGTGTAACTAACACCACTTTCTTTTATATAGGTATATAGATATAGATTGTATATATGAATTTAGTCACCTGCAAATGAACATAATATTTAAAAAACATTTTTTAATTTTATATATAATATATACTTTATATTATATATTAAGCAGTGATAGCCTAGTGGTTAGGACTGTGGTCTCCTATTCAGAGGGTCGCAGGTTCGATCCCGGGTACGCACCTCTGACTTTTCGGAGTCAAGTGCGTTTAAGCAATTAAATATCACTTGCTTCAACAGTGAAGGAAAACATCGTGAGGAAACTTGCACATCTGAGAGTTCTTCATAATGTTCTCGAAAATGTGTGAAGTCCGCCAATTCGCATTGGGCCAGCGTGGTGGACTATGGCCTATAACCCTTCTCTGAAAGGAGACCTGCGCTCAGTAGTGCGCCGTTGATGGGTTGTTAATGATGATATTATATATTATTACTTACTATATATTATATACGGAGCAAGTACGTTGAACATACTAGACCCTTCACTATAACTTGTCCCTTGCCTTCATATTGGCATCATTGCTTCACACAATGAGAACCCTGACAATGGCTTGACGGCAAGGGACAAGTTATAGTGGACGGTCTGTAGATGTCATAAGGCTTTTTTCACCACCTTCAAGTAAAAAACCGACAAATAAAGGAGGCTGGCGAATTTTGACCCAGCATTTTTAAAAACCGTTCAGATACAGAAAACATTCAATTTTAATTAATATTTTTCAGAATATTTTTTTGTTTAAATATTCCCATATTTTTAGATGGGGATCAAAAATATAATTATTCACAAGTACACGTATAACCATTACATGGCAATACAAGTGAATCTGTTTTCTCCCAACTATATTAATTGATAGACTGATTAATTTTTTTAGTCTGGTTTACTGTGGGTTTACTAGAACAAGAGTTTTTGATTCGTGAACGTGGGCGTTCAGTGTTCAGTTCGTCTGGGTCAGAAACTCTATGGAATTCGCCAATCTCCTTTGACGTTTTGACAGATTGCCCATACGAAAACGTCAACTTTATTCGTCAGATAGAATTTACTTGAAGGTTGTGAAACAGGCCTTTATTATTTCAGCTTTTTGCCTCGGTCTTGGTCTTCTATCTTAGAACTCTCAAATACCACCATGTGATTTAAAAAAGCAAATAAATGAAACCACAATGTATTCAAAGTAGATTTATTCACTTTCACCAATACAAGTGACCGCCATATGGGTGTCCAGACCCGGCGGTGCAACCGTACAAAAGCGTCCGCGAACATCCACGTATGACATAACCCTGCCGTCCCAAACTATATTAATCTTTTATACTTTTCACCTCTTCAATTCAATTTCTAAATAGTGGTTTTTTAGGCGCGCCAATTTTGCAAAGATCAGGTCAAGATTATTTTTTTAATATGAATAGCAAGCAAACGAGCAGGCAGGTCACCTGATTTAAATGCGGCTTTCACTCATCGCGCGTGATCAATACCAAAGATGCGGCATTACCTGGGAAAATCACACGCGTTTGCGACTACAAGCAAGGCGAGATTCGTTTTTACATTTATCAGTCACGCATCTAATGTGTTAAGCGATTACTGCCGCCCATGAACATTTTTAGCACCAGAGGCACAACCAATGCGTTGCTGGCTTTGGATTAACCTATGGGGTTATTCAAGGGGGGGGTTATTAAGAACCCCATGTTGTAATTAAGCGGGAACACCGTCGATGGGAGTTGGTTCTACAGTTTGGTACTTAAAATAGCATGACGGAAAACGAATAATAAGGCGTATAGTATAAGAGACTGCGTATAGTTTGGGCAGGCAAGGCAAGCGGGACATAGGGCTTAGTCGAATAGTCCGAAGCCCATGTCGTCGTCGCTTTCGGAGTCCTCCTTCTCGGGTTTCTTCTCTTCCTCCTTCTTTTCGGCGGCGGGAGCAGCGGCGGCGGCCGGCGCGGCGACCACGGCCGCAAACTTGCTCGGGTCCTGGAGACAAAATCACGGTCACTTGAATGCGTTTGGATACAATATCTACTGTGGGATTGTCTAAAAAAGATTACTCCCACTACGATAATAACCATTTCTGATTGGCTGATACTCTCTCGCTTCCTTTACTGATTGGCTTGTCAATACTTTCTACTAATATTTTATCTTTTTGGAATGAAGTTCCTTTTCTTTGTGGATGCACTATGGAGGCTAGACGAAAAAAAGTGTAAGAATTTTCCGTCACGGCCCTTGTTGCCTTCGTTTATTACACACTAACCATCATAGCTTTGATGGCATAGTGAAATGTAGGAGTGGAACAATCGGTTCGAATCCAGACTTCAGATCAATTCTTTGTTCTTTTTTAATTTTTGGAACAAAGTTTTATAGAAGGGAAACACCAAACAAAATATTTGCAGTAACATTTACTAATGCCATCTATTGTGGGCAGCATGAACTAGCTTTAATGTCCTGTTTAATTTTTACGAGATTGTTCTAACATATAGCGAGAGATGGCTTTGATTATAAATGCAAAAAGTATGTTTGTCCCTCAATCACGCAGCAAGGGAGCAATCGATTGACTTGATTTTTTTATATAGGTACAGTTGAGGACTTGGAGAGTGACCTAAGCTACCTATTCTCTGAGAAACAGAGGGTTCATCGCGTCGCGGGCAACTATTAGTTGGTCAAAAATATGCATTGCAGAAAGAATCCATTGGGGAAGGAGTTGTGATGTAGACGCTACAATCAGGTAGCCAATGGCCACATCTCTAAAATAATATACCTTGATGAACTCCTTGATGGTGGTAGCCTCCTTGAACTCGATGTCGGTGGCGGCGGCGATGGCCAGCAGGTTCTTGAACCCGTTGGCGATGGAGTGCGGCGCGGACGCCACGGTGGGGTAGCCGATGGCGAGCGACAGTGCGGCCACGTTGGCCACTCCCTCCTGGAACTTGGCGCGGAGGTCCTCGGGCTTGATGTCCAGGATTGCCGGGGCGAAGATGGTGCCAGAGTCGTAAACCTATACAACACAAACAAATGAGAACACCATGTTATAGTGCACAGCTTGGCCTTCAGTCACCATATTACTTAATGGTTATATACAAAACAATCACATATCTGTAAATTAACTTCTTTACCTGAAGAGACAAAATAATGTCTAAGATTTCTGGCGTGGCGACGCGTCGCCACGGCATGCGATGTTATATGTATACTTAGTGACATATTTAGTTCCTATCACAATCTGTTTAGTAGTAGTAGTAGTGGTAGTGGTAGTGGTAGGGGTAGGGGTATGGGGTAGTGGTAGTAGTAGTATTATTATATGTATACTTAGTGACATATTTAGTTCCTATCACGATCTGTTCTTTTCTGCATATTACTTTTACAAAATAATGTCGATGTTTCACATCTGCCAGGCGTCCCACGACGGCTCACAATTTTTTTAATGTACATCTTCAAGTATTTTTTTAATTTGACGACAATGGTGCTCATTTATGCCCTGTCCAACCGTTTATTTTCTTTTTGACAGCTAAGTCTATCACTATGTGAGAGTGAGCGAGACTGAGCTGTCAAAAAGAAAATAAACGGTTGGACAGGGTATAGTTGTATGGATCTCCAAATTAAAGTGACAGGTAAGTATGCTCTCCTTTTCTGCAAGGAACATTGCGAAAGGCAAAACAGTATTTCAAAACAGATTGTGTACAATCAAATTATGACATTATTTGCTAACAATTGAAGGACTGTTTGCATGTAGTCTCAATCACCAGCAAGTGTACTGAATATCAAAACGATTCCACATGCAAACTGCTATTCCAAAGGTAAATTATCAGAATGCACTAGTATTTTGCATACTGTACTCAACTCTTTGGGTCATATTGTGTCTTTTAATGAGAATTAATGTTTCATTCCTAAGAAAATGCCTGAACCCAACCAAGGCTTCAAAATTCAATGAATCAGCTTTTGAAACCAGTGGTAGAGTCCTTATTGGTCTACATGAAATAAGCAATTTTATTTTATTTTTTAATTACCTGCTTGACGACGAGACCGTACGAGAAGGGAGAGATGTTCAACATGTTGAGAAGAGTGGCTTCCGAGGCGCCGACCTTGTCTCCAGGCTTCAGGATGTGCACATCGTTGATGATTTCAATGGTACCTGCAGACACACACAACAACTATACATTTATGCTAATTTTATTGGAGAAAATATTTTAGTGAACCATAAACACATGTTCAGGCACAAAATGTTCATCAAAGAAGTGAATTACTACTGGTACTGGTAGGAACTGGGAACTGTATGTGACATCAATTCCTGGTACCGTCCCTCAAACTATTGTTAAATTCCCTCAAACTATTGTTAAATTTAATATCAGCACCAAAATGGTAGTATGCAAGTTTCATTCAGGCGGCGCAAGACAGAGGCCTGTGGAAGTCCATGCAAGAGACCTTTGTCCAGCAGTGGACGTCTATCGGTTGATAATGAAGAAGTTTCATTCATATAATTATTAGGAGTCAGTACCAAGGCCACCCTAACCCTTCTCTGAGAGGAGACCTGTGCTCAGTAGTGAGACGTTAATAGGTTGCTCATGATGATGATGACCAAGGCCACAATTTGATTGATGCCAGACATTAATGTATCTTTAAAATGCCAGTGCAAATTTCATGTAATGATAATCACACTAGGATAAATTTAAAGAGTATTTGATTTAGTCTGAAAGCGAAGCCAGAAAAACAATTTGTATTATCTGGTATTAAAACAGACAGGGATCCTAAATGCTTCCTCAGAATATGATTCAGAGTGTATGGGTGAGATGATAACAACTAAAACTTTAACAATGATTTTCATTACATTTTGGCTGTGTACCCCCTTAAAATCTGCCTGTGATTTTTGTAAATAAAACCTGCACACCTATTCTCTAAAATTTGCATCAATGTAACAATCAATTGGTTTAAATGTGTTCATGCAGCAAGAACACCATAAATTCAACCAATCAGAGGTCACTGCAATAGGCATGATGACAGTTACCAAGAATCAATGAAATTATCAATTTATCTATTGAAATAGCATCCACAGATTATAAAAAACGTTTTTATTTTCTATTTTTGTAAAATACAGCAATCTACCATATTGGATTGAACACCAATCAGAGCAATGTCACATCTATTATCTTCATGACAAACTACTATGAAAAACATAGAGCTGACGTCACAAACGACGCCATGACACTTTCGACTGTTGCGTGAATTTTTAAACTTATTGAAATGACAATTTTGGAGTTTACTCCTTAAGAATCGATTTTAGGCGCCCGGTATGAGAAAAATTTGAGGTGTAAAATCTACTTATGAATGACCTTGTTACGTTTAATAAGGTTGGTTTTCGCTATTTGAATAGCCAAGGTGTTGTACGGAGTACAACACCTTGGCTATTCAAATAGTTTACACATAAGCCGAAAGATGGCGCTGATATACATGTGAACGAAAGCCAACCTTGTTTACTCAACGTTAGGGGTGGAGATTTACATCGTTGTGAAAAACGTGACACGGGCATTCGACAATTCAAGCGAAGACCAACCTTATTTACTCAACGTTAGGGTAGAAATTTCAACGTTGAGTATGAAGTAAACTCCAGTTGCGCGTCGTGCTGACACACAAATTTTTTTATCTACCAAAACCTTTTTTTGCTGAAATAAGATATTTTTTTCAAAATAGTAGATACAACTTCCAAAAATTATCACAGTTTTTCAACATTGGTTATTATGTTTATTGTTACACTGATGCAATCATTATTTAGGGGCCGTTCATAAAAATACGTCACGCTAAAATCAGCTTTTTTTGACCCCCTCCCCCCCTATCGTCACGCTGTGTCACACTTTCTGTGACCCCCCTAGAAATATTCCGTCACAAAAACTAAGACCCCCCCCCCCCCCCTCCTTAGTATGGTAAATTTCAAATGATAGTACATAAATTTTGAGAATGAAAAATATTTATTTAGTTATTATAAAAAAAATATTTAGTTATTAAAAAAGAAACTTATAATACGAAAGTTCACCGAAATGAAAGAAAAAAACCACTTTGTTGTAATTGACCCATAAATTGCGAGTAGTATTGATGTAATCCAGATAATATAAACCACGTACAGAAAAAATTTCTTGACTTACCATAAGACTTGTGAAAAACGTTAAATTTCTTGCTTTGTTCTGGGTTATCTTTTGATAAGTGAAGAAGATAACACTTTTTATAAGTGTTAAATAATTTTTGATAGAGTTCACCTCTTATCGATGACATTGTTTTCTAATATATATCTTAACTATTAAATCTAGGAGTTACAAATTTCGGCAATAAAGAGTATAAAGTAATTAACGTAATAAAGAGTATTAAACTGAAATATGAAAAAAGCGTCTGTATTAGTTCACTGCTAAATGGCGAATGAAGGAATAATATAATAATAAATACATGAGAAACAGTATTTTCATTTGTTAAAGAATCGAGAGCGCAGGGTACGTGGAAACGTTACTCTCTCAAGTATTGGAAAAACAAAGAAACCAGTAGTGACGGATCGCAACGCTGCTAGAGCCGCGCGACAGAGCTAGAGCTCATGTCGAAAAATAATGAACGGCGAACGTCACGTTGCCGTAGACCCCCCGTCCCCCCTTGTCACATCTTGTCACACTCAGCAAGACCCCTCCCTCCCCCTTGTATGCGAACGTATTTTATGAACGGCCCCTTATTAGAGAATACCACTGCTGGATATGTGATAGGAATTATTGTGAATGCAGCCCTTACCCTTAGAGATTTTGGTGGGAATGGAGAGAGCCTGGAAGAAGGCAGTCTTCTCTGGCCCAAGACCAGTGTTGTGTGCTGGAATGACCACAGCCAGAGGGGCAATAGCTCCGGGCCTGGCGGGGGCACGGACCTTGTTCTCCAGGAGCTTGTCACGGACCTGCCCATACAAAAAATATGTATTAGTTTATATATATATATATATTTCTTGTGTGGTGTGTAATGTCACTGAACTCCTCCTAGACGGGTGGATAGATTTTGATGAAATTTTTTGTGTGAGTTCAAGGGGACTCGAGGATGGTTTAGATTCACAATAGTCAATATGGTCCACTGGAAAAAGTTTATTTAACTATATTATATATTATATATTTTTCATTTATAAGTAGTGGCGGTACGAAGTTCGCTGGGTCAGCTAGTTAGTTTATAATTTGGTACCTCAATGGCAACATACAATAAAAAAATACATTGTTAATTCCAAATATGCAGGTAAAAAATTAAATGCACCTAAAATCTTTTATATCAACATCACAATTGCCACCTCAAATATAGGGTAAGAGAAATGTCACTTGGTGCTGTCTTGGTGTTTTTCTCAAAGAACTGCAGTACTATAGATCATACTCTGGCTCTGCTTAAGAATCAAGAGTTAAAATGAGACAAATATGTCCCTGAGAATCCCAAGATAAATTTGTCTTGTTTTAACTGTCTTGAGTCTGAGCTGAGTGAGAGTGCCAACTATAGATCTCACCCTAAGTTTCTGACTATGTTTAAAAAGGCCAGCTCAAATAATTATTGGCTTTAAGTTGTTATCATTAAAGACCACCTTAGACTTCACACTGTTGAGTAGGTATCCTTCCTTACATTAAGTAACTGTATCTTTGAAATTCCAGTGCAATTTTCAGATTAAAACTATCACACTAGGATAAATTCAAAGGATTGATGTAGTCTGAAAGCGAAGCCAGAAGATCAATGCTGTATCTCCTGGTATTATAACAGACAATCTTCAGATTTCAATAGTTCCTAATGGCCTTTATGAGCATTTTCGAGATATTGGAAGCATGATAAGGATGCAAAGTAGATGCAAAAACATGAAGACAATAATTGTAATGAGGTTAAGAATACTACATTTAATGTAGAAAGGCCAAGGACAAGAGTTTGCAATTGGCATGCTTGTCCATCCTGTGTAGTACTAAGTACTATTAGGAATGAACTCTCGACATGACTATTCATGCCAGCTTTTGATGTATATAGGTTTTGTGTGGACAGCATTTAAAAAAAAAAAAAAGAAAAAGGCAGACCATTTGGTAAGCCAAAAGAACTCTCACCTCAACCAAGTCTCCGCGGGTGAATACAAAGCCAACATTGCCCTTGATGTGGGGCAGCAGCTTCTCCAGGGCAGGGTTGGTCTCCAGATGGTCCTTGATGGCCTTTCGCATCATGGTGTTCTTGCCCATCAGGATGATGCTGCTGCCGCGGAGAGCTATGCGGATCTGCTGCATCTGCTGCGAGCCCACGTTGTCCGCACCCACGATGAAGCATTTTGGGTAATCGTCTAACAGTGTCTGGAAAAAAATTTTACTTCTGCATAAACAGTAATCATTCTGGAATAATGGTCATTGGATTGATTGCTTACTGTTTGATTTATGAATTTTGCTGGAATGAATTCTAGTAGATGGTGATGCAACAATACTAGGCACATACAAATTAATATGAGTAGCTAGTTATTTTTAATTAGTAAGACTATAAAACTTAAATAAATTAATAAATTAATATTAATACACTATTTACCGAAGAAAAGTTATAAAAATCGATATAAAAACGATATATATTGTTTTTTGCGTAATAGTTCGACAAAATGAGCACCGATATGTCGCAAGAAATGACTCAACTTTTCTCCATGTTTAAGTGTGAATTAGACAATCAAACTAAGATAATAACGGAAAAAATTACTAAAAATGTTCTTCAAAGCATTGATGATCGGTTAAAACCACTAGTAGAAGAAAATATAGTGTTAAAATCGGAAATTGAAAGACTGAACAACAAAATAAGTAAGTTGGAAACACAATCACGAAAAAATAACCTAATAATTCATGGTGTCTTGGAATCTGAGAAAAATAGTAAGGAACTTATTGAGTGCACCATAGAATTATTGAAAAAAATCGATGTTCAGATAGAAGTGTCCAAAATAGACAAAATTCATAGAATAGGCAAAAAAATACAAGGAAAAGGTAACATTAGGCCTATATTACTTGTAACAACTACATTGCAACGTAAAATCGAAATTCTGGAAAACAAAAAGAAAATGACACAACACTTACATAACAGAGGACTATAGTAAGGAAGAACTAGAGATAAGAAAGAAGTTACAAGAGCAATTAAAGCAAGAACGTGAAAAGGGTAATATTGCCTACATACGTCACAACAGAATTGTAATAAAAGGAAAAAAAAGTGATAAAGATAAAAAGAAGAGGTCAGAGTCGATTTCTCCCATAGTAAACACGCAAATGCAGGCAACTGAGCGAAATAATAGTACTAAATTATGTAAGACAAATGCATTTGATGTTATGCGAGCAAAGGCCTACTTAATGTCAAAAGATTAGCAACTAACGAACATCGGCAACTACTTAATGTCAAAAGATTAGCAACTAACGAACATCGGCAAACAAACAACAAGACATATTATAAAGATAACTGACAACATAGGTCCCAACCCGGCTGGTCCCCGTGGGACTGTAGACCAACACCCTTCAGAGATTAATTACAGAAAAACTAGAAAAAATGCAAGGAAGGAACAAAACTCAAATAATATATATATTGTCACTTTAAATGTAAGATCACTTAAATCCCAAGAAAGGCAAAATGAATTGGAATATGCACTCAACAACATAAAGTGGGACATTTTAGGAATCAGTAAGGTACGAAGAACGGGCGAAGAAATCTTAGAGATACCAAACAAGTATGTTATGTATTACAAAGGAGAGACTGGGGGAAGAAATGGCATTGGTTTCCTAGTAAAGTCACATTTAAAGGACAGAATTGAAGAGTTTATTGGAAAATCAGTTAGAATAGCTATATTAAACATACAACTACCTGGATATAAAGAAAAATGGTCAATAATTCAAATTTATGCACCGCATGAAGCAACAATGCCTGAAGATAAAGACAATTTTTATGAAGAATTAACCTCAGCTATGCAGGATACCTACAAAAACAAAATTATTATGGGAGACTTTAACAGTCAGATAGGAGATATGATTCTAAATGAAAATAAAGTCAGAGGACAATATAGTACAGGTAAAAGAAATGATAATGGTAACCGATTAATTAACTTTGCACTTGAAAACAATTTAGTCATCATGAACAGCCTATTTAAAAAGAAAAATAACAGGAAGTGGACCTGGCGATCACCAGATGGGAAAACTTTTAACGAACTGGATTTCATTCTCACTAATAAACCAAGGGTATTCCAAGACATTGATATCATCAATACACTAAACTTTAGTACAGATCATCGTCCAGTAAGAGGCATAATGAGTAGTAAGGAACCTAAAAAAATAAGACAGACCCGACAAATCTACAGTCGCTGTATAAAAATTCCTGACTACATAATAGAAGATAGAAAAGAAAACTTGAAGACCAGAATTAATACAGCTATTTCAGTTCAAGACAAATACAATATACTAGAGCAAGAACTTCAGGAACTCCAAGAAAAATTCACTGCAAAATTGAATAAATCAAACAAAATTGGGGAGGAAGCTACTAAACTACTCGATACCAGGAAAAATTTACTTAAAAATAAAAAAATATTCAGACAAGAAATAGCTGACATAAGTAAGAAAATAAACGAAAGTATTAGGAAAAACAGAAAAGAAAACAGATCCAAAACTATTCTAGAACACATAAAGAAAACAGGAGGTGTAAGAAAGGCAGAAAAAGAGTTAAGAGAAAAGAATAATTGGATATCAAATATGAGGGATAAGTCAGGAGTATTAACAACCAAAAGAGAATCCATTCTTAAAATCGCTACAGATTTCTACCAAGACTTGTATAATGACCCTGACTATATTTGGGATTCAGAAACAAGAAATGACCATATTGATGAACCTGTGCCCTCTATTATGAAGAGTGAAATAATCAGGGCAGTGACAACTCAAAATGACAATAAAGCCTCTGGAGATGATAACATAAGCAATGAACTCATAAAGGAAACTCTCAAAATTACAATTGATGCTCTTACTATCATATTCAATGAAATCCTAGAAATAGAACATATACCAAATCAATGGACGAGGTCAACAATTATTTTATTACATAAAAAAGGAGACAAAAACCAAATTGGCAACTATCGACCTATAAGTCTTACTTCAAATATATATAAAATCTTCTCAAAAGTGATACTCGGTAGAATAACAAAAGTACTTGATCAATGCCAACCAAAAGAACAAGCAGGATTCAGAAGCAATTACTCCACAATTGATCATATACATACTATTAAACAAATAATTGAAAAATGCAATGAATATAACAAAGAATATTACCTCGCCTTTGTCGACTATAATAAAGCTTTTGACTCAATAAAACACAGCCACCTATGGCAAGCACTTGAAGAACAGGGAGTACCAGCTAAGTTCATTAGATTAATAAAAGCAATATACAGAAAAAGTTCAGCACGAGTCAGACTAGAGAAAGAAGGGGAAGAGTTCCAAATAAAAAAGGGAGTCAGACAGGGAGACCCTCTTTCGCCTAAATTGTTCTCAGCAATTTTATGCCCGTTTTCACTAACAACGAACAAGGCAGCGCCTAGTTAAGTAACGCCTAATGTAAGGAGATCCCTAGGCATACATTTACGTTTCACCAATCCATTTTCACTAGGCAATTCCTAAACTATGAATTGCCTAAACTTGTCTATGAATTTTTGTATCGTGTTGTCATTATTTACTCTTGAGTGTACAAAAACTGTCATTTTTTCTATTTGACATCTGTATTGTAGTCTGTGCCTGCAGCGACTTAATTTAAACTCTTGTTGTTCCGTCTGTGATTTAAACTTTTGAATTGAATTATTCGGTTTATTTTATTTCGCAATTTTAATTTTTATATAAAAATAACAAAAAGTTATCATACCTACCTCAATGTCGGCTGATAAGCGAAAGCGTTCCGCAAACTTCAGCGAGGATGAAAAAATGAGATTTTTGCGTATTTTGCAAAATAAAAGCCACGTTATTATATCCACGTTATTATATCGTCATAATTTTGGAAGTTATTTATCCTAGGTCGAATCAATCTTGGTCTAGCATAAGAACGGATGTCCACATCATTTACATTAACTAAAAACTCCAAAAATTCTAATAAATCTTCTGTACTCATATTAAAAGTTAATTCAACTATAAAGACAATAGGTAATATACGATAACAAACAGAAATGACCACGAAAATCGCAATGATACAAAGAGCGCTGAGCGGCAGATGTTGTCTTAACCAAAGAATAAACTACTCATAACTGTCATTTTATGAGTTGCCTAGCATTACGCACCGCCTAATCGGTGTCGTAACTTTAGGTTGCGCCTAACGTCTTTAGGCGCCACCTAAGGGTTGGTGAAACGTTTTTTTCCCCTAGGCATGTCCTAAATATTTAGGCACCCGATTTAGGCGTCTCCTAGGTTTAGTGAAAACGGGCGTTAGAGGTTTTCCACAATTTAGATTGGGATAACTTTGGACTTAATATAAATGGGCAAAAATTAAACCACCTCAGGTTTGCCGATGACCTTATCCTAATATCAAGCAATTCTAATACACTAGAAATAATGTTAAAACAACTGGAAAAAGAAAGTGGTGTAGTAGGTCTAACTATGAATACAGAGAAAACTAAATTGATGACAAATAGAGACCAAATTACTATACAAATTAATAATAAACCAATAGAATATGTTGAGGATTATGTATACCTGGGACAAGTGGTCTCTCCACACAACCAGATGACGAAGGAAGTGAATCAAAGAGTAAGTAAGACATGGAAACGATACTGGGCTTTAAAAGAAGTCATGAAAAGCAAAGAATTCCCAGTAAGTGCAAAGAAAAAGGTATTTGATTCATGCATAATACCCTGTATTACTTATGGATGCCAAACTTGGTCACTTACAAAAACCAACATAAAGAAGCTGGAAACTTGTCAACACAGTATGGAGAGAAGTATGATAAACATAAAAAAAAAGACAGAATAAACCTAAAATCTATAAGAAAACGCACTAGAGTGAAGGATGTGACAGAGCATATAAGAAGGTTAAAATGGCGTTGGACTGGGCACATGATGAGGGACAAGGTTGCAAAATGGACAAAAGAAGTGACTGAGTGGTATCCTAGGGATGGGATAAGGTGTAAAGGAAGGCAAAGAAAAAGATGGGAGGATGACTTAAGAGTGGTGGCGGGTGCTTCATGGCGCAGAACAGCACAAGAGAGGAGCAGCTGGAAGTCTCTGGAGGAGGCCTATGTCGCAAGACAAGCTGATGTTTAATTTAAACTTTGTAAAAAAAAAACAAAAAAAACACTATTTATGTAATTTTTGTAATCAGCAATAAAGGCTATGAAATGAAATGAAAATGAAATGAAGACTATAAAACACTTCAATATAATTTAATATAAAAAATTCTTTTTAAAAAACAGGCTTCAAACGCCCACTTCAAAGTATATAATTTACTGTTGATATTTTGAAAACCGCTTGACTAATTTAGATTAAATTTAAATGTTAGATTTAAAAGTATGCCCTTTAAAAAAAAAAGAATTTTCCAAATCGGTGCAGGCGTCTTGAAGTAATCTGTGAACATAAATAAAAAAATTAAAAAAAAAATATTCCAACGTATTGAGAACCTTCTCCTTTTTAGGGTTCTGTACCCAAAGGGTACCAACGGGACCCTATTACTAAGCCTACGCTGTCCGTCCGTCCGTCCGTCCGTCTGTCAGCGGGCTGTATCTCGTAAGTAAACCGTAATAGATAGACAGATGAAATTTTCACATATTATGTATTTCTATTGCCGCTATAACAACAAATAATAAAAATTAAATTAAATTAAAAAAATTAAATTTAAATATTTCCATGGGTACATGGAAATATTTTTATTTAATTTTTTTTAACGGAACCCTAGAAGAGCGAGGCCCGACTCGCACTTGGCCGATTTTTTTTTAAGTCATTTTATAAATACAAGTCACTTCGTATTATTGACCGAGCGAAGCGAGGTCTCTGAGTTTACTAGAGCGATTTGCACTTGTCCGTCCGTCCGTCCGTCCGTCTGTCAGAGCCTTATAACTTATGAATTACTGAACGTAATTACTTCAAATTTAGATATAATATGTAAACCGATGGCCTCCAGCCGAAAATGGCTTAAAAAGTTATAAAAATCTTTATTTCAGGGGGGCTCTCATAGAAGCGAATGCGAAGAAATTTTTTTTTATTTGCGATTCATAGATTTTCTGTGTATCATTTTAAAGACAATTTGGAACAGAGTACAACCGTATTTTTTTTTTTTATTTTTTTCCTAAAATTGACGAAATGGGGGGCTACCAAAGTGGCGATTTAATACGCTCGCTTGAAGACGCTCTCTGGGAAAATTTTCTATATATTTTCAAGTTGTACTTATTTTCTTACTTCACTTGTATCCTGTACTTGAACAACAAATACTAAAATTATATGAATATTATAAAGAAACGAGATTATTTAATTTTTAATGAGCATCAGTAAATTTCACATACCTTCACAATAATGCTAATAGATGGCGCAGTCATTAACTATTCCATTGAACTAGGAGACTACGATTTATCCCAAAAACAGTTTTGCGTCGACCATTATTATTTAGGTACATAATATAATAACATATTATTCAATTAAAATTATTCTTTAGTTAAATATCATTTTGTATATTTTCTATTCGCGTCGATAGATGACGATTTGTACAGATGCCCCTAACCCGTTTTCACTCGTTAGTACCTACATAATAATTCAATGTTTTCACTGACGTTCCCTAACCTTTACGGGCTACCTATGATAAGTTATGTGATGATTACTGTCAACTTCTTTATCACGATCCTGTACGGGACACCTAAAAGGACATTGGGACGGATGTTAGGACTTAGGATTGTGTTTTGGAGCTACCTACGTAAAGAGACTCCTACATAGGGGATGATTTAGGTATGTTTGGTGAAAACGGGCATAATAATAATAATAATGTCAGTTTTGGTCGTCATGTATCGATTGAATGAATAATCATGGGATACCGTTACCGCGAGGTCTCAGTTCGGGGCGAACCACTAGTTAAAATTACCTCCCAGGCTAGAGAGAACTGAAAAAAATATGAAAGTAGGTACCTATACCTAATTAAGCTAAGAATAATAAAGGCGTTTGTAATTTTGTGTGTATTGTATACATAATACGGTTAAATATTTGAATCGTGCGTACTGAATTTGGGGGGGAGGGGTGGGGGGAGGGGAGGGGGAGGGCCCCCCTTCTCCACTGGTACCCTTTTTTTGGCGAGGAAATGTATAGTTTTTGAAAAAAAAAAATATTTACAACTCACACAATTTGAGGTTATGTTTATCTTAAAACCATGGAACTAGGAATTACGACTATGACCAAAACTGTGGCGAATGGTTAGTGAGGCCCGGTCGACGGAGCCCCGCTTCGCGGGGCTCCTTTTTCTGGGTGTTTTAAAAAGAAATAACAACGAAGAGGGATGGCGGGGTCTTACAGACCCCGCCATCCCTCTTCTAACCTAACCTATCCGAGTCGGAGTGCCCCAAGTCCCGAGCTCGCTTCGCTCGCTCTTGGACCAAACTACTAATCTTTGCCTCACTTATTCCAAATGCCAACCCTTGGACATGGAACTAGGAATTACGACTATGACCAAAACTGTGGCGAATGGTTAGTGAGGCCCGGTCGACGGAGCCCCGCTTCGCGGGGCTCCTTTTTCTGCGTGTTTTAAAAAGAAATAACAACGAAGAGGGATGGCGGGGTCTTGCAGACCCCGCCATCCCTCTTCTAACCTAACCTATCCAAGTCGGAGTGCCCCAAGTCCCGAGCTCGCTTCGCTCGCTCTTGGACCAAACTACTAATCCATGCCTCACTTATTCCAAATGCCAACCCTTGGAACACATTCGACTTTTGGCCAACGTGAAGAGCAATTTTTAGAATGTTTATTTTATTGCAATAGACGTAAGTCGTAATTCCTAGTTCCATGATATATTGTCTAATGTCTATGCTAGTGTCTATGTTCATAACTTGGAGTTCTAGTGTTTTTGGAACCTTCCGACAACATTTTTGACTAAAAATACACAATAATAGTGAATTATGTGATAATATTGCATGTGTGCGGGATAATTAGACCTTTTGATACGATAATGACTTTAGATTTTACTTAAAGTGGCGTTTCTAAAAAAAAAATAACCTTAAATTATTTAATTTTCATTGTCGATTTTCACAAAAAGTACGCATTTCCGCGGAAAAAGAAAAGCAGTTTGCTATGAAAAGTCACTACCCGCTATCGATTCAACACCTCAAAACAATAAAATTCGATACGCACGATATAAATAAACAGCCCATAATACCTAATAAACTATCTAAATCTAACTGGTTGTGACATACCTAATAGATTTGTTTGATGCTAACCTAACCTAACCAAAAGACGAATTGTGAGGAATCTTGAACATAGCGTGTTTGTAGGTTAGATTAAATATTTAATACTCACGATGATCTTGGTGAAGTAGTTCGTCTTCCAAGTAGCCTTGTCCTCCCTACCCATCTTGATGTGTGTAGGGACTTCGAAAAATTTAAGGACTGCAAATAACAACACGGCATATTGGTAAAATACGTGAACACTGAGCACAATTAATACCAAAAACTTATTATGAAATATTATCGGATACGAATGGCTCTTCAACAGTAATATGTAATATTACCGAGCAATAGTTAAATAGATTTGTGATTTGTAGAGAAATATTAGATTTTAGTAAAACTTACCAAGACAAAACGCAAATCGCACAAATACGTGCGCGCTGCGGGACAAAAAGAGATTTCTGTTGTTGTTCCTGGTCTGTGTTTCTGATAATCTATGTTTCTGATTTAGTGATGTGTCATGTGAAAATTGTGAAATATCAATTATATGCCAATTACGTTCATGAATCGATAAAATAAATCGATTCATGAAAATCGAACTTGAGAATTTCGTTAAAGGAGGAATTAAGAATTAATTATTGAAGTTAAGTTTATTTCAGTCTTTCAGACGTAATTTGTATACAAAAGCATTGTATTTTTGTTGAATTTCATAATATTACCTACAATTTGGTTCCCAAATTATACAAACTCAAACAAAAACTATACACTCCGGAACAACTAAGGAATGAGAAATAAAATAATATTGTTCATAATCTTTATGGCTCTTGTGCACTTCCTCGTATTCGATTCGTTTTCCTGATTCGTGAAAATACGATTCGAAGTATTCTACAAAATGCGTGCGTCTATGCACTCATTCGATTCGTATTTTGACGGATCCGTAATAGTTTTGTATGACGGCCACATCGAATCGTATTTTTACGAATACGATTACGAATCGAACACGTAAAGCGAAGCCCTTAGCCTTGCTCTGCTTTTTGATCTGTTGTATTTATCATGTCTATTGTCTATGAAAGTTTGGCATTGGCATCACAGAGTATTTCTTTTTCTTGCCAATAGGGTATTTGACTACTTTTAGAAAATCATCTTAAATTGTTAATAATGCTATGCTGAAGCTAACAAAACGTATATTTCGGCATAATTTTCAGTATTTTTCATAAAAATCGAGAAATAAATTCAAAAAAATAAATTGCCGCCGAAACGTTCCATTTGCTCTCATGACGTCACAGTTCACATTTCAAACAATGACAATTCCACATCCCATAGGTGGTGTGGACTGTGACGTCATTCGAGATCACGGAACGTTTTCGATCACGTGACCATGGCCGGAATTATAGCAATTTTATTTAATGTTTTCTAATTAAATAAAACTTTATTTTTTAGTTTTGACGTATGGAATAATGTTTTTAGAAAATAATCTTTTAGGATGACACCAAATGAAACGATATATTTAATATAGTCAAATACCCTATTGGCATTTATCATCTCTCTTAAGAGAGTAGTATAATCTTTGTTTATCATAGACCACGAACACTAGGATAGCATATATTTCATTAGAAGAAAATAAATCATCGAAATAAATGTTTTCTGCAGTCGCATTTCTTCATTTTTTATGGTGTTTGGTATTGTACTGGTAGTAATTAATTTAATTTCGTACATATAATCACCAGAAAAGTTCTCAATTCAACACCACCAGACAGAGAAGTTCATAGTAAAACATGTCGTTGTTTCGTAAACCTAAAAAGATTCAGAGGCGTATATTTTGTGCTGACGACGACGAGGACGGGGATCCAGAGCCGCCGCCGCCGCCCGTTATAAGTCACAATAGAAAGGAAAAAAAGCCAGTTAAGAGCACCACGCTTTTAAGCTTCGCTGATGAAGGTATGCTACAGTAGCTTGAAATTGATAGGTGACTGGTGACCTATTGGTCTAAGATCCCTCTCTCTTTAACTCCACTTTAAATATTTACCACCTTTAACAGCCAGCAACCCTTATTTGCGGCCAAATTTAATTAAGCAGCTGTATATCATAATAAACAGAAAAAAATTAGCTTTGATTTGATACATAAATAATAAATGTACGTTATGAAAATCATACCTGTTTACACCTGGCTGCAAAAAGGTGCGGCCAAGTGAACAACGGCAACCGTGATTTTTCAGAGTCTATGTATATTGCTGTGATGTGGTCTGTGGAAAATATTTTATTTAAAAAACAAGTGAATGAAATTTTTTCCAAAAAATCAATTAACTATAATTTAATTAAAAATACTAGCTGCCACATTTTGATTGGGAAATGTATATTCTCCTAATCATAAATATGCGTAAAAATTTGGTTTTTAGCAAAAACTCAATGACTGCACTAATTCTACAGTGGGATCTCGTACTATATGAAATAGACATTATTTTGTGACTACGCGAAACCAACATGAATATTATAAGAAATAATCACTTCTATTTAACTATAAAAAGAGCCGAAGTACATCGTTAATAGCAATGAGTGAAAGTACTGTAAATAATACATAATTAGCCTTTCTATTAGTATAGGTAACCTCTAAAATAATAATTGTTTTTATCATCAGATACTTTTTTTATTAATCATCATAGTTTATTAATAATCATACTGGAGATGTCCATTGCTGGACAAAGATGTAGTGTATGAATTTCCTCAAGCCTTGATTTTGTTTCTCTTGCTTCCAGCAGCTTCCTACATTTTGTTTGATGCTATTCCCCATGTCTTATTATTATTATTATTATTTATAATAGGCTACGCAGCTGTCGCTGATGCGCCTATATCATTTGCTGTGCTTAGAGTTTTCAATGTTATGGCGGTCTAATCTGTTTTTAAATTCATTCACTGACTTTGACGTCACTATCTCTTTAGGCAACTTATTCCATATATGCACCACTCTGTTTGTTAGATAGTGTTTATAGGGATTGGACGCTGCCAGTTGACTCCGTAATTTAATGTCATGACCTCTTAGCCCAGGGTTGCTCTTCCTCAAAAACAAATTCTCGAAATTGGGAATGTTGTAAAACTTGTTCAAGATTTTGTATGTTTCGATAAGATCCCCTCTTTCTCACCTGCTTTTTAGTGTTGTGAGTCCAAGTGCAGAAAGTCTTTGCTCATGTGGAAGGTTTCTGAGCTCCTTCGGCAGTTTAGTAGCTCGTCTTTGAACTCTTTCCAACAGTTCTATATCTTTAACAAAATATGGACTCCAGACTTGATATGCATACTCCAGTAAGGGTCTGACATAGGTCTTGTATATTTTTAGGAAGGTGTTTAAAATGAGTATTTGAATATTAGTATCAATTTGATGCCTTAACATGGGTAGCCTAAGGCGACGTTTTAGCATAGACGATTCGCCGCGCGACGCGCGGTGCGTCGCTCGCTTGCCCTCGCTCGCCCTCGCTCTCGCTCGCCCTCGCTCGCCCTCGCTCTCGCTCGCCCTCGCACGCCCTCATACCTTGGCCATATCGCGCGACGGCTCACGCGACACGCCGAACCGCGCGGCGAATCGCCTATGCTAAAACGTCGCCTAAGTATGTCACACTCTCTTTAAACATTTCTGTGGTGGTGTCGTGTGATGCGTGTTGTTACGTTCCCTTAAATATGGTAGAGCGTAGCAATGGCTGGATCATGCATCATGCTCGTGAAATGGTGCTACTTTCTGTCTACCCGTCTTAACATCTGTTGAATAACAATTAGGTATGCTTTTGTGGAACTCATTGTGGAAACACTGCATACATAGCTTAGTATCTCTTGAATTGTATACTTGTTTTGAGCAACCGCCGAGTTTCTTGCTGGCTCTTCTCGGCAGGAAGGGCATTCCGAACCAGTGGTAGACTCATCGACGATTCAAAAGCACTTGTAAAAAAGTTTATTTGAATAAAAAACATTTTGATTCTATTCTATTCTATTCCTATTGTGGTGTTTACCCAGCACTGTGTGTCCCAGTGAGAAAGCCCATTCCAGCATCTTGGCAAATGGTTCTATAGATCTGATATCAGATCATATATCAATCAAAAAAACTATTGACAGTATCACTGTTCAACAAACAACTTCACATACCAACTATTAGTCCTGAAAGCTCAAGCTAAGACTAGGCTAAAACTGGAAAGCCAAGATGTAGTAAAATAAAATAAAAAAAAATAAAAAGATGTAGTTATTGATTATTAAATGTAGATCTTATTAATTTGTATTAACACACTCATGTTTATTCTGTTGTACAAAATCTGAAATCTAAACTGTTTGCCAGTTTTAAATGCAGCTTTTCCGCAGGGGATATTGTGAAAAGGATAGTAGCCTTTATAGACCTGTCAAGTTTAGTACAACTTAAATAGTACTGATTTAAAAAATGATCAATTAATGGTTAATTGGTTAATTATCTAACTGTAAAATTTGTGTTACCAAGTAAAGGAAGAAAATGAATGACGGAATGGTGGAAAATGGAAAACTAAAAAAGTTAAAGCTTTAACTTTTGTACCCATAGATCAGTGCCAGGTTAAAAAATGATCACATTATTCAACTCTACAGCTGTTGTTTGTGCTACTTTGCGTTTGCTAAGTTGCAAATTTATATTGGGCCCTTTTGGTGGACTATGGCCTATAACCCTTATTTGAGCTGTTGATGGGTTGCTGATGATGACGATGTGTTACTTTACAGAGGAAGAAACAGAGGTGTTCAAAGTGAAGAAGTCAACCCAGAGCAAACGGTTGGCCAAACGCAGGGACAAGGAGAAACGCAGGCTACCAGACGGTGATAATAATAAATATGACAATCATAATGATGATGTCACTCTTGTAAGTTACATAATTTTGCTGTATATTTTGTAGTTGTATCACTATGATTTCAATACAAACATTTAAAAAAAAAATTGGTTGTCTTCTGTAAAGTCAGTTTACGGATGATAGTTTTACGTGATAACGTCATAAAGAAACATTGATGATTATATGTGTCACAAGCCAACACTTGGGCCGAACGTGCCTCTCTATCGCTTGTTCCGCGCTCTCGCTTGCAGGCACAGGCTCAGGCGAAACGTGACACTTTTATGTGTGTGCAGCCGATGTTCATTGATTTATAAGACTTTATCACATCAAAAATGAAGACGTTTTACCTGAAAATAAAACGTGTATTAAACATACTTACCTTATTCGAAGCCTAATAATATTATGAGATATGCCATCGCTTCCGTTTCCTTTTTCTGTCCCTTTTCTTTGCTGTATACCTGTCTCTTTCTATTTCCGTCCCCACCACCAGCAGTGAGCGCCATGATTGTGGGCGCACAATTTCTCGTCATTAAGTCGAATAACACCAGGCAGAATTAAAATTTATTAGGCTTCGAATAAGGTAAGTATGTTTAATACACGTTTTATTTTCAGGTAAAACGTCTTCATTAAACAACTTGACCGTTATTCGAAGCCTAATAATATTATGAGACGTGTTTGTTATCGCCTGGTGGTGGTGAACGGCGTCAATGTGACTAAGAAACTGTTAGGGACACATCGACACGATAAACAACAGATTGTGTTTGTAAAATTTATATTTAAAACAAAGATGCAATCGAGTATGAAATTTATTAACAAACAAGTATGAAGTACAATAATCCTCAAAATTATCATTATCATGAAAAAAGAATGAATGAAAATTTATCATGAATAGCAAAACACAAATAAAAAGTTAATCAACTGCACTAAATAGTTGTGTGACTTTGCTAGTGTTCTTGTTGGAACCTAAAACTTGGCGGCAATAGGAACGTCTAAAGGTTTTTTCAGACCTCCAATTGCCTCTTGTGAGAATTTCGTCAAGAGGCGCATTTTCTACCCAACTTTTCGAGGCAACCGCGGCTCTAAAACTACCAGCCGATGCTTCGACTCCAGATTCTTTCAACATATTTTTAACCCAGCTAGCAATTACACATTTTGAAGCCGATTTTGGCTGACCACATGTAGAAACAAACAAATTTTCGCACTTTGCATCTTGGCGTCTTTGTTGGCCCACTTCAATCAATCGCTTGATCCAATGTACTGGGCTTAGACTTTTATTACATGGATTATTTTTCAATTTCCATCCTGACTGGCGGCCGTGCTGGCGGTAATCAATTGAGTCAGTTTTTGAACCGAAGGCAGGTACTAAGAGTATACAATCATCGACTACAATACAATTACATGAGTTTGTATGCAAAAGTGTCAAATCATGTACTCTCCGACCAGAGCATAACAGAAGAATTGATGCTGTATATTTAGATATTTCATACAAATTACTAGTATCTGGAATCGCTCGAGCTAAGCAATTTATGACTAAATCAACGTCCCATATTGGTGGTTTCAAAATTTTAGGTCTTGCTGCAGCAATAGCTTTTAAAATTCGCTTGACGAGAGGATGGTTACTAAGTGGCTCCGTAGCTTCTAAATTACTTAGAGTAGACACTACAGATTTATAACATAGTATAGTATTATAAGACAAGCCTTCTTTGATATGTAAGTCTGCTAAAAACCTCGCCAAATCAGAACCACTAGGTTTATTTTCAGGGATATTATTCAAACACGCCCATGAAAGCCAACGCGACCAAGCAGGCTTATAAGATCTAACGGTGGAAGGTCGCCAACTGGACATAAGTAGGTTCCTTTGTTGATCTGTCCAGTTATTTAGAACTTCATTCCTCCCCCACATTTCCACACTTCGAGTGTCATTTCCGATATCTTGTGGGGAGCTAGACCGGTTGATATGTCTATCAATACCCGTGGAAGATTGTGGATTGTCCAGGGCGGTGCTGTCGCTCGGTTCTTTAGATCCGGTCGCCAAAACACTTGTTCCCATCTTGGTGCCACTATCAAATACGTTCCACGACATTGGTTCAGATGTTGCAGAATTTTCGGCATCAAAAAGGGGGGAGGAAATACCCACGCCAAGGGATAATTCCATACACGAGACAGAGCGTCGTGAAAGTCTGCTTGAGTATCTTGGCAATCCAGTGAACAATATCTGGGGACTACGCGCGCTATTTTTGAACTCATTTTTTTGAACAGGAACTCCCCACTTGGAAAATATTGGAATCGTGGCTTGCGGTAGTAGGTGCCATTCTGGGGGAACTCGAAGCCTCGACAGTCGATCTGCTTCCACATTGTAATTGCCCGGAATATGATGCACAGTTAAATTGACATGGAGAAGGTCGACTAAACTCATGATCTTGTATGTCAGGTCCAGAAGAGCTTGAGATTTGGTACCACCCTCGTTCCGAAGATATGATACGGCAGTCTTGTTGTCGCACTGAAGGTGTATCGTTGCATATTGTAGGTTCGGACCTTGTTCTTCTAAGGCTCTGAGGATAGCAAGAAGCTCTTTGTGGTTGCAGTGCAACTTCCTCTCTATACTTGACCATACTCCGGATAAGACCGTATTGTTTATACGTGCTCCCCAAGCTTGATTTGATGCGTCCGTTACAATATAGTGTGTCGGGTATGGTGCATGTATCATTGACCAATCTGTGTGGTGAGTCTGCCACCATTTCAGTTCGTCTATTACAGACTCGGGCAGCGACAGGGCTTGATAAGGATCCTGTTTCAAATTGTTTAAACACAATCTTTGGAGATGACGATAATTCAGTCTGCCCCGTGGTATAACGAAACTCGCAAAATTCAGAAAGCCGATTAAGCTCTGTAGTTGTTTTACGGCTGCTGCTTTTGTTATTAAAATTTTTGTGACTAACATTCTTAATTTCGCGCATTTCTTCGCTGGTAGCGACTTGCGATTCAACCAGGGGTCCCATAATATGCCGAGATATTCTACGGTTTGACATGGGGCAAGGGTTGATTTCTCGTAGTTCACCTTCCACCCTAGAAACTTCAATAGATTCAGTGCGGTTTGTGTCTGAATTTCCAAGTTGTCGGCATTTTGATTGGCCAATAAAAAGTCGTCGAGGTAAACTAAGATCCTCATACCCTGTTTTCGAAGTAACTGTGCAATCCAGTTGCTTACTGACGCGAAAGCTTTGGGCGCTGAACTTAGCCCGAAGGGCAGACAGTTCATTTGTAGCAGGTCTCCTTTGTATAACAGGCGTAAAAAGCGTCTGTGTGAGTGGGATATCGGCACATGGAAATATGCTTGAGACAAATCGATTTTTGTTAGATAATCCTGTGGTTGTAAGAAATCGGGAATTTTGTGATTGTTTATCAACCTGAACGGAGGTGAATGGACATAATAATTGAGCGCCTTGAGGTTGAAAATAGGTCTCATGGTTCCGTCTGTCTTCGGGACCAGAAACATTGATGAAACGAAACTTGGAGATATTGGAACTGTTGTCAACAGCCCTTCCGTTGACATCTTTTCTATTGCAAGCGTCATTTCGTTTGAAACTGGAGTTTCCAGCTGACTCTGGGCGAGAATGGGTACGTGTAGTGGAGGTTTTTCCAAAAATAGTATACGGTATCCGGAAATAACCTTGAGGATATAACCTGGAGCTCCGATTACCTTCCACCTCCGATAGTAGTATACCAGCTGACCGGCTACGAAGTGACTCGGTGAGTCAGTATCTTCGAGTTCTGCCTCTCCTATCCCGGTGGGATGAGGGAGAGCTTCTGCGTGTATGGTCGTAGGTCTCCTTATCTGTGCGACTTGTGGCTGCTTTACCTCCTCTACCACGAAAGGACTTGGAGTTGTTGTAATCCGCTCCAGAGTTGTTGAACTTATTATTGTAAGGCTGACCTTTGTTCATCGTCTTTGTAGTCGGTAGTGGATTCCTACGATCTGGCACAGAATTACCTTGATCGGACTGCGGTGCAGGTGCGCGATCTTTTTGTCGAGGCCAGAACACCTTTCGTACTCCACCTGCCTTTTCAAGGGCAGCCGTAAACTTTTCGGCTTCAAATAAGTTTTGACACGTTGGCGGAATTTTGCGCAACGTGCTTTTGTGAAGCGGATCCTTCACGGATGCAAGAATAGTCTCGCGTCGTTGCTGAATAACTTCCGCCCTATGGCCGCAAACCAACTGCAGGGCATCATTTGATATTTTTGAAAAATCACCCGTAACAAATATATCCTGGATCTTCTCATTTACATCACTAAAAGCAAGGGTAGGAGAATCCTTAGCCCATACCAAAAAACTTCGTAATTCTTTTTCCAGTTGATCGCGCTGTTTAACCAGAGCAAAGCATATAGAAGCGAACGCTTTTTCGGTATTCGGTGTTTTTAAAACATCTGGATCTTTGACTTTAGTCCCGATAGCTAATGAAAATTGTGGTTCCGACTCGTCTTCAATATGATCACTATCATACAGGTGACCACTGACATTATCATCAACCCAGTCTCCCTCGATCTCCTGGGGTAGGTTAGTTCCACTAGGTGTATTGTTTTCTGCAAGCTGTTTTTTAATCTGAGAGATTTCAGCAAATAATTTATTAAACTTTTTATCTTTACTACGACGAGACCGCTTTGATTTCGAAGAACGCTTAGAACGTTTACGAGGCTGAGCTACAAGAAGTCGAGCTACCTGAACCGGAAGAAGACGAGTCAGAACTCACACTGTTCTCCCTTGTTCTTTTACGTTTATTTTTATGACACTCATCAGTTCCAGAAGCTTTACTCGGTCCCGGAACACTTTCAGGAAAATCACTCATTTTAAATATATCCGTTATAATCAGCTAAAAATAGAATTAAAATAGTGAACACATTAAAAGATTCAAACTCTTAACGAACGGTAACACCGTTAAAAATGACCATAAGTAGTACGAAATAAAAATAAAAATTATGCAAGTAGTAAATATATAGTGTTAAATTTCATTTATATTTTAAATTCTCAAAAGAAAACTGATATCTAATTAAAAACAAAAGTGTACATACCAGTTATAATGTCACGAACCACAATAATTGTACGAATTGCAGGTATTAAGAATAAAATCACTTAGACAGAAAATTAACTATGCAGCTGAGTGCACGTGTTGACGGAACGGCAACGACGACGTCAATGACGAGAAATTGTGCGCCCACAATCATGGCGCTCACTGCTGGTGGTGGGGACGGAAATAGAAAGAGACAGGTATACAGCAAAGAAAAGGGACAGAAAAAGGAAACGGAAGCGATGGCATATCTCATAATATTATTAGGCTTCGAATAACGGTCAAGTTGTTTAATATCACATAAAATGCTAACGTACTTAACTACTTACTTTACTTTGAAATTAGCTCAATAAAATGTTGCATTCTTTTATAATTGATTTTATTTTTAAATGAAATTGATGATCTTTACCATCATTTTCATTGTTAGGGCCAACATACATTTTAAAAAGCTTCCTTAAACATTTGTTTTCATACATAAAACTATGTTCTATTGAGTTAATATACCTAACATAAGCTAAAAATAATAATACATCAATAATAATTGGGAATCACTATTCCCTAATCCCTATGACGAGATTAAGATTATTTTAATATTTGTAGCTACCCACACACTGTCAATCATTTATTAATTCAGAAGTTGGTATTTAATTTTTTGAAACCTTTAAGGCCTGTATACACTTTCTTACTTTATGTCAAGTGACAAAGACAAAATATGCGAATAAGCTATCCGACACTTATCAGAAGGTGGTGAAAATGGCCCTAAATGTGATTTTAAATACAATCCATTTTTAATTTATGTAACCAATAGCAAGAGAATACAAGCCTATCAGAGGCCAATCGTCATACTGGTGCAATCCTTTTTAGATAATCCCACAACTGTTATTAATGGTTTCTACACTATCATCACTGTACAAGATAAATAAGCTACATATTTTTTTAGACAAGCTACATATTTATTATTTTATTTTTAAATATTATTAAATAAATTTGAATTTGTACTTTACATAAGTTTTAACACAACAAAAAATATACATAGGAACATCCAGCCGAGGACAACGAAAAAGAGAAGCCGAAGCAAAAGAAGAAAGTGACACTGGAGGGGTTGATCCTGTCCGGGCGGGCGGCGCTCGCGGCGGGCTCGGGGGACGTGTCCGACAGCGGGGGTGAAGAGGGGGCGGCGGGGGAGGAGGAGGAAGACAGTAGGGGGTTCCACCGGTACCGCGCGGAGTCGGTGCGCGCGGCGCTGGCCGTGGCGCACCCGGGGCACATCCCCGACGCGGCGCTCATCCACGCGGCGCGCAAGACGCGACAGCAGGTATGAGAGGTGAGGGACTAGAGGACGGCCGCACCGGAGCTATTCATGTCCTTCGTTGGTGTTGTTTCATGACTCATGTCCTTCAATCTTGGTTGAAACTTGGATTTAGAACTCGTGTTCTTCTTTCGGTTTGCTTCAAAACTTGGATTCAACACTCATAACGACTTCGAAAACTTGGATTCATAACAAATGTCCTTTGGTTTGCTTCGAGGATTATGATGCATGCCCTTCGTTTGGTGAGCTTGAAAACTTGGATTCATGGGTATGAGAGGTGAGGGACTAGAGGATGGGCGGCACCAGAGCTATTCATGTCCTTTGTTGGGTTTGTTTCATGACTCATGTCCTTCAATCCGAAACTCGGATTTAGAACTCGTGTTCTTCGTTCTGTTTGCTTCGAAACTTGGATTCAATACTCATAACGACTTTGAAAACTTGGATTCATAACAAATGTCCTTCTTTGGATTGCTTCGAGGATTATGATTCATGCCCTTCGTATGGTGGGCTTGAAAACTTGGATTCATGTCCTTTCTTTGGTTAGGTTCAGATTTGGATGTCGCGTCTCTTTCGGTGAGCGTACTATAGAGGAGTGACTGACTGAGGATTTAAGTCTCAAGCCCTTTATTTGGTGGGCCCTTGGATACATGACCTTCATTAGGATTATTAAAGTACTTAGAAGTTTGCCATGGTCTTTTTGGTTTTAATAGACTTATATGGGCAGAAATATTTTGATTTGTTGAAATATTATACTAGATTCGGAAATCAGTTATCCTGCCAGGGATATTCAGGGTTTTTTTATGGGGAATTTCGTCGAAAAAGATGACATTGTTAGCCCTAAGAAATATTCTTTCCAGCTGTTTAGTATGGATTAAGATCAGCACAAAAATCAATTTCGTTTGTGAATTCTTTACAGCATATTTATATAGTTGCTTTCTAGCATTAATAGCTTTAAGGCTAAAATATGTGTTTGGTACTGTTAATATAATCATTGCTAGATAGGTTCATTCTTTTGTAAGCTGAAAATCGTGACCCCATTCTATTAATCACCTAATGTTAGGGAAGACAATAATTTATACTATTCCCAGATCTTTCTACGTACAAAATTTATTTAGAGTACAGAATTTTGACTCTTAGTTTTAGCAAATAATCTCGAGATGTTAGTGATAATCACCGAAATTGATAGCTTAACTAGCTTTCAGAGGCATGGAAGGAACGAAACGGGTAGAGGCAAGTGCTGTTCCTATGGATGCTTGTACCAGTGGACACAATCGATTCCGTCGAAACTAGCAACGCTAAAATTCTAATTTGAATGCAAACTGTCAACCATAGACAAAACTTTACGATTGCGTTGAAATTAGAATTTTATTTTAATTTCAACTTTTAATTTCTAGTTTTTTAGAATTATTTTTATTAGAATTATAATTTCAGGGTTGCTAGTTTCGACGGAATCGATTGTGTCCATAGGAAAAGCACTTGCCCATGCATACAGGCCTAAAATCCAGTTACCAATTTGGGTCAACATTGCTTGTCTAGCACAACCAACTTATATGCACTGTCGCAACTATACTAGCGGCACGCTATGATGGCCGGTTTGACACATTACAATAGTGATGTGGAATGTCAATTTATTCTCGAACAAAAAACAATTAAGTTTTGTTTTTGTACCTGATTAAATAGGTTTAATAAAACAAAAATGTATATGTTTATTTAATTTATTTGAACGAACTGAATATTTGAATGAAAATGAATATACATACTTTATATGCACACAAGAAACATATGAATACAAAAGATACCAAAAAAGGTGCCACAAAAGGCCATAATTAATCAGATTCGTCCATACTACTATTTTCACTGTCGTCACTGCTATCATCACCTACATTAATAATTATATGTTCGTTTTCTATAATATTATCTATTTTCACATCTCTTTCATAATCTTCCCTTATTAATTTAACAGTTCTATTCACAACCTTTTCCCAGTCTCCTTTAGTCACATGTTCACAAGCTTCTTCTAATAATTTTAGCATTTTTTTTGTGGTAAATGGGGGTTCTGTATTGTGTCTTGCAGCATATCCCTTAATTTGAGCCCACACCAACTCAATCGCATTATACTCACAATGGTAAGGCGGTAACCGTATAACTCTGTGCCCATGTTCTAATGCTATTTCGTCAATGACGTATCGGATCTTGGTTGGTTTGTTTTCTTTTAAAAGACGTACTAATTCCGCTTTTAACATATTCATGTTTGCATCTACGCCATTTTTACGAAGCCATGCGACGATATCAGCTTTCTTTTGGGATTGGGCAGGTGGCTTGTCAATTTGCATCGAGTGGTATGGGGCGTTGTCCATAATTATAATAGATGGTTCAGGGAGGCTACACAACATTGAGGTAAACCATTCAGTAAACTTTTCTCCATTCATGTCTTCATGATAGTCTCCAGTGGTTTTTGACGCAAAAGCCATGAGAGAACCTTCGACAAACCCGTTGATGGTTCCGGCGTGACAAATTATAAGTCGCGATCCTTTTCCTACAGGAACTTTGGAAGTAGATGCTGCTGTGTCATCGTTCCAAGAACGGCCTACAGTATGGTTAGCATTAAGCCATGTTTCATCCAAGAACACAACATTTTGCCAATTTTTGATTTCTTTCACTTGCCGTAAAAAAGTATACCTTGCCATCGCTATATCAAATCTTTCCATCAATATTTTGCGTTTGTTACATTTTTTGTATCGAAATCCAATGGTCTTCAAAATCTTCGTTAAAGAACTTTCCCCACCGAAGAATAATCCAGCTTCCTTCAGTGAATGCACCAACTTTTTTCTTGTTGGATACTCCTTCTGTAAATAGTAGCCGTAAACATGTCTTCGGATAGCATCGGCATCAAAGCTATCGATGCCTACGACTGGTTTTGCTCGTTTTCTCTTTTTTGGTGTGTGAAGTTTATTTTCTTCTGTGCCAGTCTCGCCATATTTTTTTTTAGTTATCCGTCTAACAGTTCGTTGTCCAATATTAAGCGCATCAGCTACGCGTTCAACCACTGACGTTATAGGTAAAATTGGCCCTCCATTTTGAGCTTCACGATCGAAATAGTTACGAAGGCGTATTACGAACTCACGTGTCTGACTATTTAGAACAGTTCTCTGCGTACGTTCGGTCATATCGACGAAATCCACAACAAAGGGCTTGAACAGAGTCCAAATTAACGAGCAAGGGTCAACAGTAATGCAGTATCAATATTTGAAATCCAAAGCCAGGTCAAAACTATATCACAATCGCATTGCACTGACAGTTTATACTTTTCGAAGCAACGTCAATTCGAAACTGCTTTGTTTTGCATTGAGCATTGACGCGAGTTTGCCGGAGGTAGTAGTTGTGCTAGCCAGCGATCCTATGTGACGATCGTATTAGATTCCATTTTTAAAAATTATCAATTTAGAAAACCAAATGCCGAGTTGTGGTATATATCATATAAAAATAAAAATTTTACCTTTTGTATGAAACAGCTGATATTTTTTTGCGATTTCAGAGGTTTGTCCACATAGTGAAAATTGTTCATATTCACAAGTACATTCACCCCTTAAATGGTGCAAACTGATTTTTCTACACTTGTATACATTTTAGAAATCAATTTAATAAATAAATTTTGAGTCCTAAACCTAAAACTACATTCGATAAAATTTATGAATCTCTGCACATCACTATCGTCAATAAAGTAATACAATTATTTCCTTCAAAGTCGTTATCAATTAATACGGAACTTCATGAGCGGACAAACGTCAAACCGGCCATCATAGCGTGCCGCTAGTGTAGGCCGCGCATCTCTGTTCACACACAGATCTATCTTAGCTGAAATCTAGCAATGACAGATACCAAACACATCCCACGGTGTCCATACTCCAGCAAGCACTCCGATTTGCAGGCTCGCGAGCTAGGCGACTTCGTGCCGATACACTCTGAGAACGCGCCCGGCTCGCGGCTGATACGCGACGACGACGTCGACGACGATGACGACGAGGACGGTAGGATACAGGTGCGGGGCCTGGAGCTGCCGAGCGATAAGCCTAAACGTGAGTTTTGGAACTAAGTTCCTTTTCCGACGGTTTTGCGGAAGAGAAATTCCGAACAAAATATTTACGTGTTCTTTTTTATGATATTTGGAACGAAGAATAGACGAATAGAAAAGAAATTCTGAACTAAATATTTGTGGCAAAGTTTACTAACGCGATCTATAAAGTGGGCAACTTGAACTTTACTGAACTTGCTTTAATGTCTTTATTTTTTACGAGATGTGTTTTTCTAACATGTGACGAGACATGGCGTCGTTTCTAACTTCGTTCCAACTGCGTCCCACACGACACAGTGTTGAAGTTAGGAGTATTGTGAGGTTGGAATTAAACGAAGATTAATGAATTAATTATTCATTATTTTATTTATGAGCACCGAGAGGACGTATTGTTGAATTTCGAATTTTAGCTGAAGAGAAATAGACAGTGGGAGCTTTAAATCGTAATAAATTGGCAATTAATACAGTATGACAGATAACAATATGCCTTAGTTATGTGTCTCTTACTAGTGACCTGTCCCATCTTCGCAAAGATCATCATCATCAGCTACCCATCAATGGCACACAACTGAGCGCAGGTCTCCTTTTAGAGAAGGGCTAGCAATTTACGAATGAAGAAATTGAGATTTTCAAACAAAAATACCATCCAAATTGCCGAATTTTCCAAAACAACAAACAAATATTTGCTAAATCGGTTGAGCCGTTTTCAAGTGATGATCTTTCATATATACGGCAGTTACTATTATTTGTATAGATAGATAGATTGGCTGGACTCATTTGGACACTGGATGCCAAGCTGATTAGTACAAATCAGTACATTAAATTGTACAAAATCTCAAGAACGAGTCAGATTCGCACGTGAGTGGCAAATTAAGTTTATAAAACTAAGTTTATGAAACCAATAATTTACATAGGTGGTACGGCGGCCGCACCTTCAGACGAAGAAATAAACAGCGAAGCTGAGGAGTGG